>PVHX01006149.1:18799-103906 GCA_004024805.1 Geosciurus inauris | reverse complement strand
AGGTGGGAGGAAGGAAAGGGGAATGGGCATAGTAATGATGGTTATTTGAGATGGTCATTACTACCCCTGGCACATCTATGAAGACTCTAATGGTGTGACTTTATCTGGTTTGCAATCAGAGAAATGGAAAAACTGAGCTCTGGTTATGTACTATGACTTGAAATGCATTTAAATAAAATAACTAAATTTAAAAAAAATAAAAATAGGCTGGGATTGTGGCGCAGTGGTAGCGTGCTCGCCTAGCACGCGTGAGGCACTGGGTTCGACCCTCAGCACCACATAAAAACAAAGATATTCTGTCCACCTAAAAACTAAAAAATAAATAAATATTAAAAAAAAAAAAACTAAAAAATAAATATTAAAAAAAAACTCAAAAAAAAAATAAAAAATAAAAATAAACATGAAGTGTTTTAATAACAATTAAATGGCCTTTCTGTGTTATATAATGAAGGAAATGTGTTTCTCTTACAGAGTGAAGGTACACTTCTAGCAACTGGTTCATATGATGGATTTGCCAGAATATGGACTAAAGATGGTAAATGAAGTGTTTTTCTTTTTACTATGTTGTTGTTCTAAGTTAAAAAGTTTGAAGTAATTTTAAAGTTTTTCTTTTTGAATTTTAGGTAATCTTGCTAGCACCTTAGGGCAGCATAAAGGTCCTATATTTGCATTAAAATGGAATAAGAAAGGAAATTTCATCCTAAGTGCTGGAGTAGATAAGGTAAATGCACATTAAACTAAACTCTATAAAGGTTAATGTATTGCATAGTATAATTGAAAGTAATATTTTTTTTCTTTTCTGCTAATCACATAAATAAGACATTCACATTTGGGAAGTTCAAGTATAAATTTATGATAGAAATAGAAATGCTTAGGTTTTCTGTCAACTTATTCCTGAATCTACTCATTTTTTCCTTCTTCTTCTTTATCTGTATGACCATTTCTCATTTTTGTTGGAATTTGAACCATAATTAAATAACATACTTTTGCTTCCCTAATAAATCTCATCAGTGACTGTGGCTCTGGAGTGATTACTAGGCAAATCCTAGAGCCAGTATGTTAGCTGAACTGGTGCTTAGTTGAAACTATAAGAAACGCAGGCCTTGTCTAGTTTTCTTCACCTAACTAGCCGGGTGAATCTAGGTGGGCTAAAAATATGACCTTCTTCCAAATTAGTTCCTTAGGTCATTCCTTCCACCAGACCTCAAGGGTTTAAGATTATTTTAATCTAGGAAAGGACATATTGTTAATAATTAACTGTGTGTGATGTCAAGGAAGTAGATTTGAGCTTTATATTCAGTTAAGAATAAAAAAATGACAAGAAGAAAGTAAATATGGGATATGAGGAGGAAAGTCACTACCATAAACAGTACTTCAGTTCCTTGTTTTAAATATTGTCAAAATTCAAGCTGCCTTATTTTGGTAAATGTGAACTGTAAAAATCTTGGAGTATTGAGAACTAGCTGATTTCATTATTAACCAAGAATTTGCCACATTACAACTCAACTGCTATCAGAATCTTACATTAAATATACTATTGCAGTGGAGTTCATTAAGTAATGCAATAATGCCTAGCACTTTGTTAACAATCAGTAATTGTTATTTGAAGTAAGTTGACTGATGAAAAATCACGAGGGAAAACTTAAATTGCTTAATGATCATTTCCTCCCAAAATGGAGTGCATATAGCATTGTTTTACTATTGGGGATAAAATAAATTGTTTAAAATTAAATCCAAACATTTCATACTGCTTTGATGTAGTTGGCATCTAATTTATATATTTATGAAACTCCTTTTAGCTTCATAGCAAAATTTGCTTTTCTTTTCATCTTAGACTACAATTATTTGGGATGCACATACTGGTGAAGCCAAGCAACAGTTTCCTTTTCATTCAGGTAAATCTGGAGCTTTCTTGCATTTTTCTAATTTAAATTTTAGTAGCTTATAATTCATTTAAAATCTTGAAATATCAAATACCAATCTTGTTACTAGTCCTTCTAGGAGCTGATATTCCATGACATTCTGATTGCTAATTGTCAGAGGATCATAAGATGTTTTTGTGAAGTGTACCATAAAGAAAGCGTCTGTAGCCTGGTGCAATTGGGGATGGTATTATTTAATGGAAAGAACAGGTTTTTGAGTGAGAAGATGTGGGTTCGGATGTCATTTCCACTTACTTGGCAAGTTTTATGAGTGAGCAAGTCACTTAACCTTTCAGAGCCTCATTGTCACTATCTGTAAATGAGGGATAGAAATGTTTATTTGCTATGAGGATAAGAATAAATGGTGCATAGGAAAATGTTGTATAAACTTCTGTTAATGTAGGTATTGTCATTTTCTTGTTTTAAATATGTCTAAGTCAATCCTCCTGTGTACATGAAATAAAAAACCACGCTTTCAAGTGTTGTTAGAATTGTGGTGTCTTAGGTGGACTTCTCTTAAAAAATACTGATCCCTGTTGCATGGTGTAGACCCATGTACCAGGGCATGCAGCTTGATGAATGAGACAGCTGAATTAGTGCCCTACTCTTTTAGCCTAGAACCTTTGTGCTTGCCTTCAGTGAATTTCTTGACTACAGTAACCAAGTGAGGTTAATTGCAACAAGATGCCTAATGATTCTCAGAACAATAATTTTTGTACTACCTGATTTAGCTGTTGCTTTCAGGATTTTGTTATGGTTGGAAAAAGTTTTGATCTGGAGGCTAAGATACAAGGTAGCCCTGGTTATTCTCAAATCTTTACTAATATTTTCTTTCCATTACCTTTGAATCAAAACTTGGCAGCATCAGGCATTTTACTTTTTTGTCCTTTTCTATTTACTGTGAGGAGACAAGCTAAATAAGACACAAAATGATTTTTCTGTAGTATATAAATAACTTGGTTTGCAAGTATTTGTTAAGCATTAAATAATTGTTTGAGTGAAGCTTATAACGCTAATAAGCATTAGCACATAAGTTTTGGCTTACCTGATTTTCGTACTTTTTACCTTCACTTTTGGTCATCCCCCAGATAGGATTTGCTTAGGCTTCTGGCTATTCCTCAGAAGTTTCTCATATACGTCCTAGGACTAATATAAAGTTGAAATAAGTATATATGTACCTTGTTATTAGCTACCATTGTAATGAATACCCACTCTCCTAGAGATGGTCCACTTTGTGTACATTATTATTTATTTTTGTTGTTGTTGGTTTATAGTACCAGGGATTGAACCCAGGATGCTTAACCACTGAGCCACACCCCCAGTGTCATGTGTCTCACCCATCCCCCTACCCCCTGTTTTTGAGACAAGAGTCTCACTAAGTTCCTGAGGCTGGCTTTGAACTTGCAATTCTCTTCCTTCAGCCTCCAGAGCCGATGGGATTACAGGCATGCACCACTGCAGCTGGCTTGTGTACATTAGTCTCTTGAGCATGATGGGGAAGATAGTGTGGAAGGCATATTATTTATAAATTTATTATATTTTGACATTCATATATACCATTGAAACTGCAGCCACCCCGAAGATAATGAATACATCAGTTACCTTGTAAAGTTTCCTCTTGCCCTTTTGTGGTATCACTCTCCTATGTCCAGGCAACACTGATGATGTTTTTGCCACCGAGGTTAAATTATATTATGTAAATGGAATCATTGTACATACTTTTTTTGGTCTGGCTTTCACTCTGCATAGTTATTTTGAATTCTTCTATGTTGTAACAAATGTCATTGTTATATTCCTATTTATTACTGCTAATATTCTTTTATGTGGCTATACCACAGGTTGTTTACACAGCTATTGAAGTAAATTTGTGTTTCCAGTTTGAGGCTGTTAGAGACAGAAATATTATACATATTCATATACAGTCTTTACATAGGCCATGTGTTTTCATTTCTTCTATGAGAATAACCAGAAGTAGAATGGTAGTTTCTTATCAAGTTAAACATTCATCCACTAAATGATAGCCAAACTGTTTTAGAAAATGGCTTACATTCTCACCCTTCCATGTACTTTCCAGCACTTGATATATGATCATTTTTAAAAAATTGTAGCCACTCAAGGCTGGGGATGTGGCTCAGTGGTCGAGTACCCCTGAGTTCAGTCCCCAGTACCAAAAAAAAAAAAAAAAAAGTGTGTCTTCATGCACTAAAAACAAACTTTAAAAAAAAAAAAAAAAAAAAATGATAGCCACTCAAATAGTTTTGTAGTAATATCTCACTGGTTTTAATTTGCTTTTCCTAATGATTAGTGATGTTGAACATCCTTTCATATGCTTACTTGTCCTGTCTTTATTTTCTTTGGTAAAGCATCTGTTAGAGGCTTTTTATTTATTTGTGTTATTTTCCTATTAATGTTTGAGTTATTTATACTTGCAAGTCCTTTATCAAGTTTATACTTTGCAAATATTTTCTACTAGTCTTCAGCTTATCTTTGCATTCTATTATCAGTGTCTATCAAAGACAAGTAGTCTTAAGTTTGATAAATTCCATTTATTCATTTGTTCTTTTATGTATCATGTTTCCAGTGTCAGACTAATCTCTGTTTTTATTTTCTTAAAGTGGAAGTTGAATTCTTTGATTTTTGTTTTGGAGGATGGGCATTTCTAGGGATTTAACTTGGGGACACTCATCCACTACCCCAGCCCTATTTTGTATTTTATTTAGAAACAGGATCTCAATGAGTTGCTTAGTACCTCATTATTGAGAGTTCATTGATTTTTGAGACCTTCTTTTGTAATGTGTTTAGTGCCCTGATTTACGTTTAACTCCTATTTAATGCCATTTCAATATTTGCCATCCTGATTTTTTTAAATATACTTTTAGTTTTTATTCAGTTCAGCATACTTTCTGGCTTAATTTTCGTTTCTTCTTTACCCCCATGGGTTATTTAGAACTGCATTACTTGGCTTCTGAGTATTGGTATTTTCCAGAGATCTTTCTAATATTGATTCTAATTTAATTCCATTGTACCTTATAAATGTCATTTTAGACCAGTTTGTTTAAGTTGAATTGACCCTTTATTAATAACCTTTCCCTCTGTTAATATTCCTATGCTTTGAAATCTACTTCTATGTTAATAAACCCATTCTTTCTTTAATTAGAGTTGGTATAGTATATATTTTTTCCCCATTTTGCTTTCAATCTATTGATCTTTATATGTGTGTCTGTTTGACATAACATAATTGAGTCCTGCTTGTTCATTCAGTCTCACATTTCTCTGCCTTTTCATTATAGTATTTGGACCATTCACATTTAATGTGATTTGTGATATGGCTACATTTAAAGTCACTGTATTTCTATTTATTATGTTTTGTGTTCTTTTTATTTCATTTCTACTTTCTTCTGGATTAATCGAATATTTTTATGATCCCATTATTTCTTCTTCCATCTGCTAAGTGTAATTCTTTGTTTTATTTTAGTAGTTGCATCAGGATTTACAGTATACACTTCTAACTTATTGCTGGTTACCTTGAAGTGATATTTAAAATGGGATACATATTGAAGTAGCCGACTTTATAGCTACCATTTCCTACATACTTCATTCCTTTGCATAGGTAAATATTTCCATCTGGTATCATTTTTTTCTTCCTAAAATAACATTTCTTACAGTGCAGGTGTGCTGATGATGAATTCTTTAGCTTTTAAAGATCTGAGAAAGTATTTAATTTTCTCCTCCTCCCCCCTCCTCCCCCTCCTTCCTCTTCCCTCCTCCTTCTCCTTCCTTCTCCCTTCTCCTCCTTCTCCTTCTTCCTTCCCCTCCCCCCTCCTTCCTCCTTCCTCTTTTCACCTTTTTTTCCTTCCTCCTCCTTCCTCCTCCTTCCTTCTTCCTTCTCCTTCTGCTTCTGCTTCAAATCTGCTGCTATTTTGTCTTTGTTGCTAATTTGACTTTTTTCCTCTGGCTGCTCTTAAGATTTTCTCCTTATCACTGATTTTGAACAATTTGAATGTGTTGTTCCTTGGTATAGTTTTCCTTATGTTTCTTATCATTGAAGGTCATTCTTGGATCTTTTGGTTCACAGTTTTCTTCAAATTAGAAAAAATTTTGGCCATTACTTTTTCAAATATTTTTCTTTCCTTTCCCCAAACCCTACTTTTTTTTTTTTTTTTTTGGCCTAAGATTCTTATATATATTAGTCTGCTTCAGGTTGTCCCACAGTGTATTGATGCTCTCTTCTTTTCTTTTCTCTTCTGTTCTTTTCTCTTTCTCCTTCCCTTCCTTCCTTCTTCCAGTGTTCTTGGTTTTTTATTTTGCATAGTTTCTATACTGCCTTCGGGTTCACATGTCTTTTTATCTTGAGCTTCTAAACTACGTTTTATCCCATCCACTACACTGTTCATTTTACTTGTAGTTTTCATCTGTTTGACTTAACATATTTTATTTCTCTATTTTTTTAACATGTCTGCAGTTGCATTAATGTCTGCTCATTCTAATATCTCTGTCTGTTTTAGATTACTTTCATAGAATTGATTTTTCTCATGTTTTCTTGTATCTTTGCATACCTGGTGTTTTTGTTCTTTGCTTTTGGTGAGTGGTGCTGGAGATTAAAGTAGTACCTTTGATTGGAAGTAATACATTGTTAATTTTGCTTTGTTAGTTGCTGAATATTTTTGTATTTTTATAAACATTTATGAAATTTATTCTGGGACACAGTTAACATTACTTGGAAATGATTTGTTCCCTTTGAGTCTGTCTTGTAACACTTCCTTAAGTGGCACTGAAGCAGTGCTCAGTGTAGAGTTAATTATTTTCCCACAACTTAGGTAAGAACCTAATGTGTACTCTAAGTAATAATCCACTAACATGAGGTTTTCTAGACTCATGGATATAGACACCATTTCCACCCTTGTGTGGCTGGAATTGTTTCTTCTAATCTTTTTGAATGTTTCTTCCCCCCATCCTTGGCTAGTTTGTTCATAAGACTTGTGCTGATTAATGCTCAACTGAATGCCTGGTCAAGATCCACTGTAGATCCTCAGAGTTCTCAGTCTGCATAACCTTTTTTCTTTCATCACTCTGTCCTGTGAATTCTAGCTGCTTTGGGCTCCCTGGACTCTTTACTTTGAGATGTTTCTTCCCTGTGCTAAGATCTGCAGAGATTGAGAGAGAAAAAGGGAGACCTTTTCTCCCTAGTTTGTTAGCCGTTTTAATGGCACAATGTTGGTTTCCCTTCTCACACTTTTTGGGTGTTTTGGAGAGGGGAAAATCTAACTTTTATTGTCCCATTTTGACAGAAATGGAAATATGCTGTGCTTTTAAATTACCATATTTTTTCCATGTGCACTCTTAATATAAAGCATAAATCATTATGATTTATGCTAAATGATCTACAATTCAATACCTCTTCACATTAATTAGAATGACTATAATAAAAATAATAAATAATGTTGATGAAGATGTGAAGAAGTTAGAACTTGGGTACTTTGCTAGTGAGTATTTAAAATAGTGCAGCTGCTGTGGAGAAAAATGTGGCACTTCCTCAAAAAGCTATACATAGAATTTCCATAAAATGCAGCAGTTCTACTCCTAGTTTTGTATCCAAAATAAGCAAAAACAGTGACTTGCACAGATACTTCTATGCCGTGTTCACAACAGCATTGCACAGTCACCAGATGGAGCACCACCCCAATGTCCATCAGCAGATGCTAGATAAATAAAATGTTGCCTGCACATATGATGAAATGTTATTTATTCATACAAAAGAAAGAAGTCCCCACACATGCTGTGTAAAGTAGGTCACACATAAAAGATCAAATAATATGATTCACTTGTATGAAATATTCATAGTAGGCAATTTCATAGAGACATAAAGTAGATCAGAAGTTACCAAGAGGTAGTAGAGGGGGGGATGGGGAGTTATTACTTAGTGATTAGAGTGTCTTTTTGGGGTGATTTTAAAAAAAGTTTTGGAAAACAGTGATTATACAACAGTGAATATAATTAATGCCACTACATTGTACGTTTTAATATGACAGATTTTATGTTATATGTAGTTGGCCACGAATTTTAAAAATTAATAATGTTACAGTCTAAAAACTTCCAAATTATACACTTTAAATGGGTGAATTATATATCAATAAGGCTGTTTTTTTGTTGTTGTTTTTTTTTTTTTTAAAGCATCTGAGTAATACGTTCTTTTAGGTTTCCTCATAGATTTTTTTCTTTGCACAAACTGTGGAGGCTACAGGGGTTAATGAAAATAAATCAAAATGTGAGAGAGATAAATTTTAAATTCAGCTCCAGGATTTATAAAAGTTATATAACCTTAGCAAAATTAATTAACTTTCTTAGACTCTTTTATCATATATAAAATGAGACTGTAATAGTGAAGAGATCTCTCACATCAGGTACATTCACGTTAGAGATGTAGTCTTGAAGAACTTGTACTATTCTAGACTCATTTTAGGAAGAAATATAAAGTAAGGACTTGTATGTCTTAGGTTACATCAACTACATTGAGTCAGCCATATTATGGAAGCATGAATCCTACAGCTATCAGTAATCTTTCCTTGGTTAAATGTTGATATTGTTTTTTTTCCTGAACCTGCTTTTGTTTTAACACACTTTTAATTTTATCAGCCTTCTCTCTCAGCATTTTACATACTGCTCAGAACTTTTAATACACTATGACAGATATTTGACCGCCTTCATAGCATTGTTTTTAAAATGATATCTTAAGTCATAACATTTCATATTCAAGTATAGTAATTAATTTTTTTTTAATATTTTTTTTAGTTGTCTTTATTTTATTGCTTTGTACATAGTGCTGAGGATCGAACCCAGGGCCTCACGCGTGCGAGGCAAGCACTCTATCACTGAGCTACAATCCCAGCCCCTATAGTAATTATTTAATTAGGTTCTAGGCAGAAAAACAATCTAAATTAGATAATCTAAGAAAAAGAGTTTAATACTAGGAAATAATTGTAGAAGTATTGGGAAGAGTGAAAAACAAGAAGAATATGAGGTCCTCCAGAGGTGAACAACTGCAAGAAACCTAAGACTGTAGAGAAAGCAGGAGATGATTTTTGAGTGGGAACTGGAGCTATGGAGAAGAACCTGACTGGCAGAAGCAAGAGCTCTTCCCAGAGACCCAGCCTGTCTTCCATTGTTATATGAACCCCTCTGGAAAACAGGCACGGCAACCTGGAAAGTGTCACTTGCAAAAGTGAGTCCCCTCGGTTACAGAACATAGCAGGCACAATATGGTCAGGAATGAATCTAGCCAGGTGCAGTGGTGCATGCCTATGAATCCCAGCACTTAGGGAGGTTGAGACAGGAGAATCGTGAGTTCAAAGCCAGCCTCAGCAATGGCAAGGCACTAAGCATCTCAGTGAGACCCTGTCTCTACATAAGTAAACACAAAATAGGGTTGGAGATGTGGCTCAATGGTTGAGTACCTCTGAGTTTAATCCCCAGTACCCTCCCCAAAAAAAGAATGAATCTGAGAGCGGACTGACAGAAACAGGAAAGTCATCCACACTGCCGCCAGAAGCTGTGATACACCAACAGCAGTGTACACAGAGTGCTGAGAAAAGTTGGTCCACGTTTACTGGCTGATTTAGGTTCGATTTTTTTAGAAATCATAACACCGAGCCAAGTGTTTGAGTGAAGTGATATATTAAGGAAACCTTTTCTAGGGGGTACACTGAGGGTTGAACTCAGGGGCATTCGACCACTGAGCTACATCCCCAGCCCTATTTTGTATTTGGAGACAGGGTCTCACTGAGTTGCTTAGCCCCTTGCTGTTGCTGGGATTACAGGCATGTGCCAGCGTGCCCTACTATTAAGGAAACTTTTTAGGGAGAAACAAGTGAGGTAATAGAGGAAGCAGATTGGGATAGAGGGAAGAAACCACGGAAAGATGAGTTTCTTGGGTGAAGAAGGCCCAATCTTATCCTGATTCCCGGGGTATTAGAAGTATTTAGTACACCTCAGAGTTATTCCAGTCTTGAATCAAGGATGTTAGGTTTTTAAACCTCTTTCCTCCCCAACCTATATGCCATCAGCCATTGGATATTAGCCATCATTAGGTACACAGGCGACAGCAGAGCAGTTTTGTGCAGAAGTTTGTCACTGGAAGCCCTTAACAAGCACTCTGAGGTTAGGAATGACACAACCCAGGTGGAAGGATCTATGAGGGGAAGGCCAGATACCAGCTAGAGTAATGCTACCTGTGACAGTGAAGAAGATAGTTACAGCTTACTCAGTGGCTAGCCGTAAAATGATGCAATTCTTGATTTTTTTTTTATCAAAAATTAATATAAAGTCTCATAATTCGGAAGTTCATACTAAAGGTGAATTTATGTATGCTACTGTAGTTTTCATAAAGTTGCTTTAGGGAAGGGTTAAATATGACATAGAAAAGGAATTAGCGAATTCCATATACCTTCTGTGGCAAGTTCCCTTTAAATATTCCTTTCCCTTCCAGTATTACTTTTGTTTATAAATGGACTCAATCCAGGTACTATTCTGATTCCTTGTTTTTCATCATAGAAATATACCCCAAACTAGTTGATAGCTGATCATATCATATTACCATAAGCTTCCTTGAACTGTGCTTTAGATCTTCGTTTTTACCTAATTGTCCTGAGCCACTTAATGAATTCATTTTCATTCTTACCTCTTGCCTTTATCTTTTTAAAAATGTCACATCATAATTCTGAAAATTCTGATTAATTTTCCCTGTATAAATGCTTCCAGTCATCTTTTTTTCTGTCTGATTGTTTATTGTAGTACTGGGATGGAGCCCCAGGCTTGGTGCATTCTAGGCAAGTGCTCTGCACAGAGATATACTCCTAGCCCTTTTTATTTTTATTTTTTATTTTTTGGTACCAGGGATTGAACTCAGGGGCACTTGACCACCACTGAGCCACATTCCCAGCCCTATTTTATGTTTTATTTAGAGACAGGGTCTCACTGAGTTGCTTAGCACCTTGCCTTTCTGAGACTGGCATTGAACTCAGGATTCTCCTGTCACCGACTCCCAAAGTGTGCTGGGATTACAGGTGTGTGCCACCATGCAGGCCTAGCCCCTTGTATTTTTAAGACAAGGTCTTACTGAGTTACTCAGGCTATTCTCACACTTTGGATCCTCCTGACAGCCTTGTGAGTAACTCGGATTATGGGCCTATATCCCCTACACCTTACTATTCAGTCCTTTTTGTGCTTCTGCCTGTACTTTTTTTTACTTTGTTGCAAATTCTCATGCATGACATATTCCTTGATTTATTTAGTATTACAGGGCGCAAAACACCTGTGTAGAATGTTTAGTTTTTAACACAGCCAGTTACTACTGTTCTTAGATACACACAGTGAAGGAGTGTTTTTATTTTCTGATCTCTTTTATTAAATGCTTTGTGTCTCACTATAATAATGAGTACTGTATATACAACTTAACTTTAGTCTTCTTATTTTTCTATTTCTAAGTTTTTCTTCTAAATCCTACAGAGATACTTTCTGTAAAGGGCCAGACAGGAACTATTTTAGGCTTTGTAGGCTATAGGGTCTTCAATGGAACTAGTCAGCTCTGCCCTTATAGTGCAAAAGCAGACATAGAAATATTTAATTTAATGAACATGACTGGATTTCAATAAAACTTTATTTATAGACACAAAATTTTGATTTTCATATTAAAGTATCTTCTTTTGGCCACCTACTTCTACCCCAACTGACTGAATTATAAAAGCCATTAGTGGCTCCTGTGCCATAGTTTGCTTTAAATCCAGTGGGGTTTTTTTTTTTGTTCATATTAACCCAATTACTTGCTATCATTACCTTAATCTATGTTGCTAATTACAGAGAGCCTTGGTATCATGCAACAGGGGAAAATGAAAGAATACTATAATCATAGCAGAACTAAAATCAGACTAAGTGTTAAATGCTAGCCAACTTTTGAGCTTTTTAGGTTTTAAGTTCAATGATTTTAAGAGGTATTAGATTTTTAAAAGAGATTTGACAAGATATTGCTTAGAAGGAAAAATATTTACTAATGATGTTTCATTGTTATCAGTGAAGTCAGTGGCAATAATACTTATTCATATAACTTTTGTCGAACTCTTATAATTTTGCGAAGTTATTTCCACACGTCATCTTGCTTAATCTTCACAACATCCTTGTGTACTAAACTTAGAAGTGGTATGTTATCATTCCTAGATGAGGAATTACCATGAGAAGTTAAGTGACTTGCTTGGATCTGAAATTAGGCAATGACAGAACCAAGTCTTCTTAGTCATTGAACACTCAAGGAATTTTAGAAATAAAAGGAATGGTATCATGTTTGACTTTCATTTCATAAAAGAGAACCCAAGTCCCCATGCTAGTAATTTGTGGAGCAAATTACTAGGCCAGTATATTTTCTGTTAGGCTGTCTCTTACGTAGAAATAACTAAACCAAGATTTATCAATGGTTATTATACTTAGCCTCTATTTAAAATTTTTCTTAGTATCTTAAAAAGATAAAGTGAAATACTTAAGTGCTATTTAGCATACTTGATATTCAGTATATGTGGAATAAAAGCAGACCTAACTTTTGTTCCTTTCCAGCACCAGCATTGGATGTTGACTGGCAAAGCAACAATACCTTTGCTTCTTGTAGTACAGATATGTGCATTCATGTCTGCAAATTAGGACAAGACAGACCTATTAAAACATTCCAGGGACATACGGTAAGAAACCTTTTCCCCCCTTTAATACGACAGTGATGAACAAGTAATGTTCCAAAATGTTTTGAAGTATGTATGTTTGATATTCAAGTATCAATGTAGTCTATAAAACAAAAATGTGAAAATCTGTTATTTTTAGAATGAAGTAAATGCTATCAAATGGGACCCAACTGGCAATCTCCTGGCCTCCTGTTCTGATGACATGACTTTGAAGGTAATTCAAGTAGTGGGAAGAGATGGACTGGGGGTGCACATAACGTGGCTACTCTGGCCATTTTAAAACTGTTTAGAATATCCCTGTTACATTGAGTATTTAAGCCTGGTTGAGTTCTTGCTGACTTCTAAGTGATTAATTTTTTTTCCCATATTTTTTATTTTTTTCCTGAAATATGTAAAAATAATTGAGTAAATTAATTCTAGTAAAAGAATGGCTATATAATGTGAATTATGATAATGTATTATTAAGGGTGCTCCAGAGAAATAGAACCAATAGGGAAGTGAGAGGGAGAGGCAGTTGATTTGTAAGAGGTTATGAAGAATTGATGTGCATGATTATGGACACTGAGAAGTCCCCTTATGTGCTATGTGCAATCTGGAGACCCTGGAAAGCTGGTGGTCCCTGAGTCACAAGGCCTGGGAACCAGGAGTGCCAGTGATGTAAGTTTCAATTCAAGAGCAGAAGACCCATGTTCCTGCTCAGCAGTCAGGCCAGGGAGGAGAATTCTTTTTCCTTTGCTTTTTATTTTATTCTATTCAAGCCCTTGCCAGATCTGCATAATGCCTATCCACATTGGGAAAGGAAATTTGCTTTACTTGTTTCTCATCCAGAAACACCCAGAGGTAGTGTTGAACCAAATATTTGAGTACCCCATCCTTCCTTGTTTTCTTCCCTCTTTTCCTATCTGCTTCCTCTATTACCTCACTTGTTTCTCCTCAGAAAATTTCCTTAATATATCACTTCACTCAAACACTTGGCTTAGTGTATGATTTCTAGAAAATCTAACGTAAATCAGCCAGTAAATGTGGACCAACTTTTCTCAGCACTGTGTGTACTCTGCTGCTGTTGGTGTATCACAACTTCTGGCAGCAGTGTGGATGACTGTCCTGTTTCTGTCAGTCTGCTCTCAGATCCATTCCTGACCATACTGTGCCTTGCTATGTTCTGTAATCCAGGGAGCTCACTTTTGCAAATTACACTTCCCAGGTTCCTATGCTTGTTTTCCAGATGGGTTCATACAATGTAAGACTGGCTGGGTCTCTGGGAAGGGCTCTTGCTTTTGGCAGTCAGGTTTTTTATAACTCCAGTTCCCACTCGACACAGTCATCTCCTGCTTTCTCTGCAGTCTTAGGTTTCTTGCAGTTGTTCACCTCTGGAGGACTTCATATTCCTCCTGTTTTTTCTCTCTTCCCAATACTTCTACAATTATTTCCTAGTATTAAACTCTTTTTCTTAGATTACCTAATCTAAAAATGTGATAAGTCATCTTCGTTATTAGGAAGACATTTATTGGTGCATTTAAAGTTTATTTGTACCTGTAAAGATTTGACCTGTAAATTTTTGAGATCTTGGTAGCATTTGTGCATTTCACTGAAATTCTATGAATTGTATTAATTTGATTTTACTATGGTATGAGTGTATAATACCCTTCCTGGGAAACTGATATATAGCAGAGAACCTTGTAGTTATTGAGTGAGCCTTGTTTCCACATTTCAACATGGATATTTTTTAGTCCTTGTGTGAGTGAAAGAAAAACTGAGGCCTTTCATCTAAGAATATGGCATACCACAGTTAGGATTTTGAGGTTAAGAACAACCTAACACAAATCTCAAATTAACGAAGCCTGGAGTTCTCTTCTGCATTAGCTAACTCTGCTGAATATAGTTTTATTCTTGAGTTTGTGGTACCATGACTGCAGACTTGATGACCCTTGCAGATAAGACAATCGTGAAAACTGCTTTTCTTTCTAACATGAAGAGGCGAAATCTATCCTGGAAACCTTGTGGATCCCTTCACCCCTATAAGTACTGGGCTGTGCTTTTTGACAGACAGTTCTTAAGTCTGGTCCCCCTTGCAAGGTTTGCTAGCAAAAATACTTTGTTCAGTACATTTATGTTTGAGTTTTTCTTGCATGCACATGCATTAATGCTTATAAAATGGAAAATTCTTCTGGAACAGTATTTGGCACTATGACTAAATGAAAGGCCAGTGTCATGGATTAAGTTGCAAGCTGGAGAAATAGGTTAGAATTAGAAATTGTTAGCCTTTCTTCATCTTAAGAATAATTAGAAATCACATAGGACTTTAAAGGAGTGATAAGATGAATAAATAATGTGTTAATAGAGCCATTTTCTCAGAATAGAGAGTAATCTTAAACTCTTTTAAGAATTACCAGATCAAGAAGGATGAGTTTCCAAAGGGAAACTGAGAAGGAATGACCAAAGTGGAAATAGAAGCAAGTATGTAGAGTATTTCAAGAGATGATAGTGGCCAACATTATTACTTGCTACTGAATGGTCTAATAAAATAAATTTTGGAAACATGTGTTTTAGGTTTATTTATTTGGAGTTATAAGTATCTAACTGTAAAAAGCACTATGATAATGCTTTATTGTCTTCCATTAGTTATGTTACAGAAGTGTGAATTTCAGCTAATTTTTCTTTCTTTTTTGGCTGTTGATGTTGCTGTTTGTGTATGTGGCAAGATATTGCAAAACCTCTGTTCCCCCAACCCCCATGTTTGTATTGAATACAAGAAATACTCCTGATGTAGACTTTTGTCAATTTTTGTTCAAAACAAATAATCATTTAAAATGTGTATATATTGGCATATTTTCATCTTAGGAAATGTTATTTTCTACTTAGCAATTTTAACTTTAATGGTTGCATCTGTTATTTAGTTTATATTAGTTATTATATTAGTTGTAAGTTGCTTATTTTCACTTCTAAATTCTAAGAGCAATTTATAATTTTGGGGGACAGCACAAAAACTAGGCATTCAACAAATTAGGATCATTAGTCAAGGACCTTCTTTAAAAATTGAATTGTACCATCTAAAGCTATCAAAAGTAATCTTTGAACAACTACAGTTAATTCCGCCTTCAATCCCTCAGAATAGTGAATATTTATAAAGGGCTTAACAGCTAATTTATCATTTTTATAGAGATCGATATTAAATATATTACACTGCATATAAATCTCTATAAATATTCTTTTGATTCCTATAATTGTTGTGGTTTTCTGGCAAGACAGCATTTTAAATGTTTCAATTTTACAGAAAAAAATTGTATTTATTTTTCTTTTCTGTTTAGATATGGAGTATGAAACAAGACAATTGTGTCCATGATTTGCAAGCACATAATAAAGAAATTTATACTATTAAATGGAGTCCAACAGGACCAGGGACAAATAATCCAAATGCCAACCTTATGTTAGCAAGGTGATATTTCTGTTTTATTCTTCCTTTTATGACTCTTCTATAAATAAAACTCCTGCTAACTATGACAGAAAATTAGGGAAGTTACCATGAAACAGGAATCTATTTTGTAGGCAATACATTTTAATGTGATCCTTTAAACATAGGATTTTCTGAGTATTTCAGGGAGATAATCAAATATCACCTAGTGATATCAAATGTTGATTAAAACCCAAGTAATTGAGGCATAGTATAATAAAATTTTATCAGCATCTTTAAAAAAAGATAAAATGTAAAATATGGTAAATTTTCTGTGGATCAGTAAAAATGGATTATTTAAAGAGAAGAATGCAGTAAATTAGCTCATGTATGGTTTCCAATTCAGGGATTTGGAGATTCTTTCAAGCTGCCTTTCTCTTTGGGTTAGCTTCCACTTTTCCAAAATAACTTTCATCTTAACAGTCCAGTCTGCTTCTCATAAAGGATTTCTAGTTAGCCATTTAGGAATATCAGGTTATGGGAGGTTGGGAGCGCATCTGAGAAAGCATTCTATAACTTATAAAATCATTTTTTTTCCCTCCCTTTTCAGTGCATCCTTTGATTCTACTGTTAGGTTATGGGATGTAGACCGAGGAATTTGCATCCATACTTTGACAAAACACCAAGAGCCTGTGTACAGTGTAGCTTTCAGTCCTGATGGCAGGTATCTGGCAAGTGGTTCTTTTGACAAATGTGTGCACATCTGGAACACACAGGTATGTCTAAGTTATGTAAATCATCAAACACTCAAGGATTTAATTGGAAACATTTGCTCCCCTACTCCCCACCCTCCATTATTCCTCATACAGAATTACTTCAATTCTTTCTTCTAAAAATACATTTTTGGAGTTTACAGCTACATAAAGATAAAAACAAATTGAAGTTATATTTTCATATGTAGACCAGAATTTAGAAATAGATTGAGATTTCTTATTTTTATTTATTATTACATGTGTATCTTAGGCATACATTGAGTATGAAAGCTCGGGACACATTTATTTAAATAAATGACATTTTCCAAAAGAATTCTTTGAAGGGGCTCTGTATGAGCAATCAAAAATATATTAAGAAATAAAATTTTATGACTAAACACAATGATTTATTAGAAAAAAATTTGTAATTCATACAATGTTTTCAGAGACAGTGCTGTGTACAGGTCCTCTCCTAAAAGTAGCACAGCTTGTTGCTTTCATTTTCTTAAAAAGTCTTTTCAGTGTTTTAGTTTTTATGTTCCATGTACTACATCTCTTTTCTAATTGGCCCTGTAGTCACCCCTCTTCATTTGTCTTTGCAGTTGTAATGTAGTAATTATTGTGGGCTGTTTTTTTGTAGCTGGTCACCACCATAGTTGGTTGGACTTATTTGTGTAAGTCCTCATTGTCAAGTATTTTTTATTAAGTTATACATAGATAAGGTTCATGTGAAGAAAATATTATTTAAAGGTATGTACTGAGAAGTTTTGCTCCCATTTCTGGCTTCATCCTCTATAAGCAGCTTTTTGTTTTGTTTTGTTTTTGTTTCTCTTTCATTCTTTTTGTCGTTCTTTTTAAGTATTCATGACAGTAGATTGTATTTTGAAATATTACACATACATGAAGTTTAACTTACTCTAATTAGAATCTCATTCTCGTGGAATTATACTAAGTTCTATTCTTTTTTATATGCAATTTATTTTTTACTTTTTTAAATTTATTTACTTAAATGCATTTCAAGTCATAATACATATATAGAGCTCAATTGTCCTTCTGTCTGGTTGCAAACAACTGAGTTCTGTTCTTGAATGAAAGCATTATCTTCATTTTACACTTCCATTTGCAATATAGGAGAATGTTATCTCACAGTCCAATTTGTGAGTGAAAAGTGCTATTTTAATGTAGCTGTAAGTTTGTGGCTTTTTTTTTTTTAATGGATGAAGTCAAGAATCTTTATTTAAAGGTTCTTGTTGATTTTCTTGTGCATTCTGATCATATCCTTTCCTTGCTTGAGTTATTGATCTTTTAGATTTCTAGAAGTTTTTATACATTAGATAAATAAGACCCTTGTCATGTGAATTATAAACTTTTCCTAGTTATTAGATTAAGCCAGAATCTTAGATTATATTTTGAATAAAATTTTAAGGTAAAAGTATTTTATGTTAATATTTCACGTTAAGATTTCACTGTTAGTTTCTTGCCTCTACTCCTTCGTTTCCTCTCTCTATGAATATATGCCTGTGCTAGATGTATTTTTTAACTTATGATGGACATACTTTAAAAATTCATTTCTAAATTTTAACCGTGTTTCTGAGAGAGCACTAATTGTGTACCTGACTCAACCTTTTAAAACTTTTCAGTAGAATATTTGTGAAAGTGAATCAAAATATAAATAACAGTAATATAAATTTTCACACATTTAAATTAGTATTGTTTTTCATTTTGCTTTTAATTGTATTTCAAATGAAATATTACTATGAGCATCCATATATCTATTGACCAGATTTAATTGATAGGAACTTCTTGCCACATTAGTTTTAGATCTCTTTCTTTCTGCATCTACATGATAAAAAGTAGATAGATCTAAAGTGTTTACCTCTTTTCTGTTTACTCTTCCTTCGAAGAGGCTCTGAGCAAACTTGTAGAGTGTTTTGTTACTCCCATTATAAATGACATGTTCTGTGTTGTCAAATTGTACATAAATAGTATGAAATTGTATGTATCTTTTGAAGCTTGTATTTTTCACCACTTTGTTTTAATTATAATCACATGAATACATGTAAATCTAGAATGATTTAATTTAACTACTTTAGAACATTGAATGTAGCAGTTTATTTTCTTATTTATAGACTTTTATAAACATTCACTGTGAACATTCTTGCATGTTTCCTTATGCAAATGAATGAAGGTTTTTCTAATACTTTTACTACACACACATAATGTTCATGCACACACTTAATTGTCTATGTTTGTGTATGGAGACTATGGGCCTACCAAACTGCTTTCAGACTCCTTATACCAACTTTATACTTTTAATAGCAATATTTTGGATTTCCTTTTTTTCTCCTTCCTGAGATCATCAAACTGTTAAATATTTGTCCAGTTTAATAGATGTATAATAATACTTTGTTTTAATTTGTTCTTCCTTGATTCTTGATGAGTTTAATGTCTTTTAAAATCCTTATTCTCCAGCTGAATATTCTTGTTTAAGAATAGATGCACTCAGCTCACATTTCCCCCTTATTTTTCTATAGTGTGTTCTCTCTCTCATTGTTGAATAATTGGTGTCATTCACCTTGGTCATATGGTTGCAGTGATCTTGCAGTTCCTGGTCTTTTCATTTTCTTAATATGGTATTTATCATGTAGAAGTTTTTAATTTTAGTATTCAGATTTATCCATTGTTTTATTGCTCCCTTTCATAGCTTAATACAGTCTTCCTTTTATAGATACCAGAGTTCTCTGACATCTTTTTCAAAAATATTTAAGCTTTTTTGTGTGTGCTTTTAACCCCTTAGGGATTGATTTTTATATATGGTACAAAATAAAGTTAATTTATTGTTCTTAGCCTTTAGTCTTTAATATTTCCAACAGAGCTTACATTTCTGGATTTCGTTTATGACTGAATTTATAGGTGAAATTTATAGGTGAAATTGGAGGAAGTCATTTTCATTGAATTTTATCACCCATAAATATGTCTTCATTATTTGTCTTTTATTTATAACAAGTAAAATTTTATAAATTTTCTACCAAGATCATCTTTTCTTTCTCTTAATTTCTTCTGAGATACCTTTATATTACTGTTACTATGAAAATATATTCCTTAAAAAATATATTCCTTTATTTACTATTTGTTGCTCATATTTGGACCATTTTCAAATTCTCATTTAGTTCATTGTGACAAAGTCAATTTTAATGAATTTTGGGTAATGGTAGACATTGCTATGCTTATAAGAGCATTTGATCAGCTATCCATATTTTGTTGTATCACTATTTTTTAGGAGATGCCTCATTTTAATTTTTTAAAAGTAATAAAATGGTCCCTAATGAATTTTCATTGTAAGAAAAAGTGATTATTGTTTTGTCATGCATATATTTGTTTTCCTGTTATTACTTGGGTAATGCATTATTTAAGCATTTGACAGGTAAGCAATTGAGGCTTTTCCCAACATCTGGCCCATTGGCTTTTTGGTGTCATAACTCTGACTTGTTAACCATACTGTTTTGGTTCATTGCAGCCCAATTAACTTAGAGATTAAGTGTTTTGAAAAGAAAGTTAGTTTTAACTCCAATGTCATCTGTATATTACACAGATTTTATTTTCTGTACCTCAGATGAGTTTAGATTTTGTTGATGCCATTCTTTTCTCATTAATCATAGATACTCCAGGCTTACTATATACTCACATTTTTCATTAATCTCATAAATTATGAGAACTTTTAGGTAGAAAGCAAAAGAAACAGCTGGGCCTTCCCATTCCTAATCAGCCATAGCAAGCATCTATGGTTTGGGCCACTTTATCAGACTGAATTTGAGGAGGAAAGAAAGGAAAATAGCCAGTAATTAACATGTATAGACTGTTTGGGGAAGTATTTATAAGGTATGTGGCTAGCTGTCATGTTTATAATTAGATCTGCTCTTTTGCTTGACTTTTTAGGGTAACATAAAACTGCAAGTGTCACTTACGTGATTTGTCTTAGCAGAGTGCCAGAAGCACATTTTTTTATGTTTTCCATTTCTCACAACAGGGCCTCTGACCTCTGCCCTATTTATGACTGACTTCATAGGAGTATACATTTTCGAACTGAATTTTAATTATTCAGAGCAATGGAATGATTTTTGTTTTCATTGCTGAAGGAATTAAATAATTTAGTTCCACTTTTGGCTCAGCTAATTTGACAATAAAATTATTAGTGTTCCTACTGTATTTTTTAATGTATAACATCTTTCAAGAATAATGTATATATTTTATCCTTCTCTTTGACTCATTTTCTTCTCTAGTTTAGGACTACTGAATAAACATAATAAACAATGGCATAAACAATAGATTTATATTAGGATTATCTTTGTTATATCTCCTCTTTGAAATGTTTGATCAAACTAACTGAAGTAATTTTGTTTCTGAATGTGATGGCAAAACTCATGCTTTTTTAAGTGGTAACAACAAATACGTATTTTACGTCATATACTAAATGTTTGTTTATAGCTGTTATTAGCTGTGTCAGAGAAGCCAAAGACATCTGAGCCAACAGTTGTCATTAACACTGGTGGAACTGAATATGGGTTGGAGTAATCTTTTGAGAGCAAACTGATAGTATTTTTATTTTTAAAAAAATTATCATATCACATTTCTAGCATTTCAGAACTTGCACTTATTTTGGACTTAAAGCTAAGTCCAGCCTCTGATTGCTAGACGTGAAACCATGTAATATTTTTATCTTGCTCTTGGATTTGTAATGATTTTTAAGATTCTGCTTTTCATTTTTTAGACAGGTGCTCTAGTTCATAGCTATAGGGGAACAGGTGGAATTTTTGAAGTTTGCTGGAATGCAGCAGGAGACAAAGTTGGAGCCAGTGCATCAGATGGTTCAGTAAGTAAAGAGTTTCTAAAGGAGTGTGTATGTGCGTGTGTACACATTGGAATGTGGCTTACCACAGTACAACTAATTACTGAAGTTCTTTGCAAAGGAAATTTAAGATATGGTATTGATTTTTTTTCTCCCCTGAAGGATATATACTCTTCATGTTCATTATATTCAAATAATGTAAATTAAATTTAGGCTCTCTTTTACTAGAAATTGTCTTTATAATCAAGGAAAGAATGGTTATTTTTTTGTACAAATCTTCATTAGTGAAATTCAATATATTTCTCTCACTCTGAGAGAAATTGGAATTTTTAATGCCTATTTCTACCTTCTCCTTCCTGTAGAAGAGTGTTGGTGGTTCAGGGGAGGAAGATTAGACACTGTTGATTTCTTCATTGAAGAGTGTATGATATTGAAAGACTTTCAAAATGAGTTTGGCCACTTTAAAAATATATCAACTATGGCTTGTGGAACTCTGAAAATCAGAGGGAAGATGAAAACTCATTAGGTGTATATAGAAGCTATAGCTAAATATTATTTGTGAATCTTTCATTGGGGTCCAAAAGATACGGAATCGTCTATTTTTTGTTTTCCCCCTTCTTTTTAATGAACAGAGCAATTCTAACAATTCTAGCTGTTTCTTCCCCAATAGTATTAGCTCAATGTTGTTTTCTTTGCTTAGACAGTTTCACTTCTCTGTTGGTCATATGCCCATTTTTAAGACTATGCTGAAGATTTCATGAACTTAGAACTGAGAAACAGATTTGAAATTGTTCTATAGAAAAGTTAAACTTGAAATGTAGAATAAAATTCTGAACACATTGGTTGATTATTTTAATTTCTTACAGGTTTGTGTATTAGATCTTCGGAAATAGCGCTACTAGTTGGAAGCCATGGACCGACTATGAATGTGTACATAGCCAAAATGACTGTCCCTGACCCACGTACTGCTATAGTCCCACTTGAACCATGGCCAGTCCACTACAGCCAAATCTAAAAGAAATATATACATACAGTGTATATAAACAAAATTGCACCCTGAAGATGACAGTTTTGTCACAGCTTGTGAATTCTGTTCACCAAGTGCTGGAATCTAATCTGCTGTGCCCCTAAAATAGCATTTAGAAGTTTGGATATGAAAAACAGAAGAGAGAAAGAGATATACATTATAAAAGCAGACCATACATACATGTACCAGTTTTTGGATACTAATGACAGCCTTGTCTCCCCCTTTGAATCAGCAGACACCATGGATTATACTCTTTTTTTCCTTTCAGTAGTGAGCAGTTTGTATGTACAGAGAAAATGGACTTTAAAAAAACTTGCAGCAGTAGTTTGTTCTTGCTTTTAAATTTTGTTTTTGGTTTAGATTATGGATGCATGAAGTAAGGGAGTGAATCAGTTTCTTGTTTATATTTTTTTCACCTTTTAAAACACAAAAAAAATTCTTAAAAATATTTTAATGCATTCTTTTGAAGAGGTAAATGTTTGGTACATTTTATGGCTCCCAGAGCATATATTCAATTGGTGCATATTGTGGAAGGAAGGGGGAATTTGAAATTAAATGAAAACATATGACTTGGGTCATGGCAATCTATAAGACACATCAGTAAAAGGGTATTATGCTCTGTTTTTTTTTTTGTTTTGTTTTGTTTTGTTTGTTTCTGTTTTTTTTGTGATGTGGCTTAAATACAATAGTTTCTTTTGGGACATATTTCTGCCAATTAAAGACTAGAAGGGCACAAAAATTTTTTTTTAAATACCATAGAGAAGATACATTTTTAAAAAATCTTCTGATGTTTTGTAGCCATAACTGAATTATGGTTAAAATGTGCACTATTGTGAAAAGGAGCAAAGTAGTTTTGGGTTTTTTGTTGTTTGTTTATTTGTTTTGCTTTGTTTTCTAAGAGATTAAAATGTTCTGGATAAGGATTAGCTTCTCAAAGTGTCCATCATTCTGTATAGAAGCTTAACTATGTAATGTAACCAAACTCCAGTATTAAAAATCTCTCATGTTATTTTTCTTTATACAAAGCAAGATAACGGCATATAACACTGCCATTACATGGCAAAATGCTTGCTACCTTAGTTTTAAAAACAATCTTTAAAACAAAAGACTTGCTTCAAGGTGTTTTTAATAGCAGTGATTCAGAATTAAAAAAAAAAAAAAAGGATAATTGCACTAACCTCCTTGCTGCTCTGATTCTGCATTTGTGGTACTTGTGACTACATTTTTTTTTTTTCCCAAGTATGAGATAGATTTAAGCTGCTATTTTTTTTTCCGGTAATCACTACTACTACATCATGTCTTTTACTCTGTTTATGTCAAGTGTTTTCTTAAAGATAACAGGTATCAAATCAAATATCTTGTGCTCATGCAACTAAAAATAAAATATACAGACAAATGTTAGCATGAGTCCATGTTTATGTGTATGATTAACAGGGTTTGTCATGATTAACATAAGAATTCAGGAGTGTCAGTTTGGAAGTTGTCAAAATTATATCTTAAAGATTTTAATTAAGGAATTGCTTATTATCAAGCTTAAACAAATTTATAACACTATTTCTGTCATTAATTATTTTGAGGCCTTTACTACTAAAATTTTAACCTGTGTTCTATGTTTAAGTAGAAATTGATGTAACCCAAGTAATGCAGTTTTGATTTGCAGCATTTGTTGTTTTGCTATTTTTACAAAACAGCATTGATTGAAGCAAGTCTTGGTTTTACTAAGGTAGAGTAGCATTTGCTATAGGTAAAGAGAATAAATACACTTAATTTTCACAATACATTGTTATATGTACCCCAGTTATTGTTAGTGGGGACTATGATACTGTAATAATATTTTTTAAAAATTTACATCCAGAGAGGCAGTCATTCATGATGGTTTTGTGCCAGCTGTTTTTAGGGTTTTGGATCACATTAGAGATAATTTAGAACTTATTACCCTGTGACTTATGTAGGAAACCTAATATGCTGAGTATCTGGCACTTGAAATCCTGCTTTTATTGCTAGAGGTTCACATCTGGTTGACCTCTGTTGTTGTTTAAAAAAAAATAAATAAAAATAAAAAAATCTGTGCAATAATTTTTAAATGTGCTCCCAGGAATAGACACAAATGTTTTGAGTATGTTTAAGCTGCATTTTCCTTTAGTGATGCATTTGTCAATTGCACTGAATTTAAATCTGAAAGTCAGAGGTGATTATTGATAGTACTTTTGTATTTTGATATGGACAATTTATTCATTTGCATACAGTTATTGACTTTTATCCCAGCTGATTAAAAGATAGTCAAGAAATTCTGCAATATAGCTGCCAAAATAGACAGCTACATTTTTATGATATTGTCATCTTTGCTGTTTTTTTTTTTAATTCTTTAGCTATTTTACTTACATAATAGCCACAATAGGACATATAAAGATTATAAATGCAGAGCTTTATTATCCTGAAGTCTTGGGTCTTTCAAGTATAAACTTCTCTGAAAGGTATCCATTTTGTAGGCTTGGGTTCTTGGTGAGCATACAATTGTTTGTTTTTGCTGCTGTTCTTACATCATCATTGCCTGCTGATGTGCCACGATGCTGCTCCAGTAGACAAAAATAAGATCGTCTCTAATTTGAGCAGTAACATGATTGCAAGAGACCAAGTTTTACAGCCTGTAAAGTTCTATATTTGGGGTTCTTACTCATTTTTCCTCCCATTTTTTCCTGAGAACTTATTCCTGAAGATCAACTGAATCCAATAGTTGTTCTATGGAATTCATTATAGATCATTGTTTTATATGCTACTATAAGAAATGTATGATCATAAGGAAAAATAGGAAGGAAAATTTGATTAAAATAGAATGAAGAAAGAGCAGCTGCCACTCTTACACGTCATAAAGGAATATCTTTTTTTTTCTTCTTCTTCATGTAGGAAATCCCTTAAGTACTTACATTTGTTCCAGTCCCCGTTTCCCACAATCAATCAGGTAATATTTCAGATGTCTTTTAGAAGTGGTAACTGGTAATTTCCTAGTAGGTCTTAGAACGTATCAAATTGTTTTAATTAATTATTCTCTAGGTAAGTATGTTTTAGGGTTAAACATCTTTTACAGATACTGAAAGTGCCTCCTTTTGTGGTGTAAAAAAACAAATTATGGTGCAAAAAGTAATCACTAGATTGAATTACACGAAGGTTTTTTGCTTTTTGACATACAAAAATGTCAAGAGAAAGGCCAAAGATTTGTACTTTTTCACGTAACTTATAAAAGCACTCCTTTTTTCCTTAAACTTCTTTCTGTCAAATTAGATTTAATGAGAGAGTACTATTTTTAAGGAGCTATCTGTTTGTGTAGACTGATTTTGTTTAGAGTAGTGTAAACTAATAATGAGTAGAGGCCTGAAGAGGACTGTGCATTTTTGCTATTAAAGGAATCACAAATGACCATGCTTCTGCAAGCAAAAATGACGAGTTTTACTAGATAAGTAGAAAACTAAATCTTAAATGCAGTGCTATTTACTCTTTTAAGTCAGTTTTTATTTTCTTACATCCATTGTACATTTCTACAGAACCTGTGTTTATTCTCATCTGGTAAGGACGGTACTTGCACATGGTAAATTACTGTTAGCAGTTTCCGCAGAAATCCTGTTTCAGTGGACCAACATTGTGGCATGGCAGCAAATGCCAACATTTTGGGGAATAGCAGCAAACCTACAAGAGACCCTGGTTGGTGTTTTTTTGTTCTTTGTTTTTTGGGGTTTTTTTTGTTTTTGTTTTTTGGTTTGTCGGTTTGTTTGTTTTGGTTCCCCTCCCCCCTTCTCTGAATCAGCAGGGATGGAAGGAGGTGGGTAGGGAAGTTATGAATTACTCCTTCCAGTAGTAGCTCTGAAGTGTCACATTTAATATCAGTTTTTTTTAACATGATTCTAGTTAAATGTAGGAGAGAGAAAAAAGGAAGTGTTCACTTTTTTTAATACACTGATTTAGAAATTTGATGTCTTATATCAGTAGTTCTGAGGTATTGATAGCATTCTTTGTTTCTGCCTTTACATTAACAGTGTTGAAGCAGGGTGAATAACTAGGGCATATATTTTTTTTTTCCTAGTAAGCTGTTTCATGATGTTGTCTTTGGAATTTCTGGATAAGTTCAAGAAAACATTCTGCATGTTGTATCTAGTCTGATGTACTTACCCATCTCATTACAAGCAAAAACAGGCAGACTGCATTTTGTAGCTCTGTAATCCTTGAATACAGAAGTAATTTTCTCTTTCCTGACTTTGACATTGTAGCTATAATGTTTTCATTTTGATTTTTACAAATCCTTTGGGTCTAATTCTGTGAGCCTACCTATAGCACTGGATTCAAATGTCTGCATCATTTCTTTAGTTATCCAGTTAACTTTAAAACTGTTGTAAAAGTGTAAACCAGCCCATGACAGTTTTTTGTACATGTTAAAGAACTTTATTGTTCAGTTTTCATGATTATTGTGTAAGGAAGACTGATATAGATGTTCTATGCTGTCCTGGACCATGTTAATTACACTTACAATGTATTTTGGTTCCACATCACAATGATTTGTCCCCAATGACCCTTTTATCCTTTCTAGGCACATTTTTTGTTGTTGTTGTTGCAGATTCCCTTTGCATTGTATTGCTTTGACAACTGTAATTTGAATCAGATCTGAAAGAGGTCCAGAATAAAATATATTTTGATATTATGTTGGCTGTGTACATATATAAAACCTTTGATATCTATGTAGTTTGTATAGTCTATTTGCTAGTCAAGTAATGAGAGAGGGATGGTATTTCCTGTTTACATTTTAATTACTTTCTTTCCTCCAATGTTGTGTAGAATAAACCTTCTTGCTCTGAGTTAGCCCTCATAACATAACATGTCTATTCTCTCCTTTACTAGTGTTACCAATTATAACAACTTTCAACAGAACCCCAAAACACTGTTTTTCATAAACATTGTTCTCCAAGATACTTAAAAGTAAAGCCCATAGATAAAATTACAAATTTTACTATTTTATTACTTCTTGCAGAAGATGAATTTTTTAAATGAAGGAATTATTTTCTATTTTTATTAAAGAATAATAGAGCATCTAATCAGCTGAGGGACAGCAATTACTTTTAATTTGTTTTGAAAACTCAATATTGTATTTAAAGGATATTATCTCACATAATCAATCTAAAAGAGACGTCAGATTTGTTTGCTTAGCATGCAGTTGAGAACAAAACAGTGTCTATATGTTATTGGCAATTTTTAGGGCAGAAGGCTCAATGTCCTTAATGATATTTTCTCCTTCACATAAACCGTTTATGACATTTATTTCCATCATTAGCCAGTCCCTTATGTTATTACAACCTTAATAGCCTATGAGAAATTATATGTGGCATCTTCCAGGTTTAATTAATCTCAGTTCCTCAGAGTTGCATACAGACTTTTAAAAAAGAATCATTGAGCAAATTTTTTTATTTTGTTCTCAGAAAACTTGCTTCTCCAGGTCTTCTGTCTTTTCTTTCCTTTTCCTTCAACTTAAAAAATACAGGTATACTCCTACAATGTTTTATTAGATATAAGCCACTGCTAAAACTAACAGTCTTTGGTTTTCAAGGGGTTAACTTTTATTGCATGACATAGATTGTTAATATGCATTTTATACTTTCCCAGAAAGTATTGGACCTACTAAAGATTAGAATCCATGTGAGCTTGAAGTTAAGCTGAAATTAATTTAAACAGTCATTGAAGGGATTATTTTTAATTTCATAGTTCTTATACTTCACCATGGATTAGATTTCTTACCTGTTATGATACATAGCCAATGAAAGTTTACTGTTTTTCAGTATAGTCCTTTGAAAAATACAGCGAGGGAAAAGCCACCGTGGAGGCCTTTTCTCTGCTGTACCAAAGCTCCCTGTCAACAATGAAATGTTAACCCTATGCTACTTTTTCTGCATGCTTCTTAAATGTTATATCTCAATGCTTAATTGTCCTAACTTGTGATATTTTTGTATTAAATTTTTTAGGAGTTCCTTGTAATTTCTTTATAATTTAAAATACATTAAACACAAAGTGTTTAGTAAAGTACAGATGACAATTACTAATGTTTCTTGGTTGTTGGGTTTGCATGATTAGTTGGGAAGACAATTCACATTTTAAGAATTAACACCAATGGGGTGAGATCTACACTGAGAGAGATCACAGTCCTGTTATTTATTAATACATATAACAACTTTCTAACATACTAATTCATTATCAGAATGGGCTGGGTTAAGAAATGCTGTGCTACCAGATAAAACAAAATCATAGATTGAATGGCTGCTGGGCAGCTCTGTGGAGAACTCAAGCACTTCCCTTAAAAATACAATCAGGCTGACTCAGCCTGAGAACAGACATCTGAAAATGTCAACTTCCAGAATATCACATTCATCTTAGGGAATTTTGAAAAATCTACACGTTGCCTGGAGTTTTTCTGTATAAGCTTTTGTTGGCTTCATTTATACACACTACTGCATTTGATTATCTGATTTCCAACATGACGGACAGTGTACCCCAATGGAGGGTGAAGAATAGCTAAAAGCAGAAATCTTGCACATTTGGCTTGGATACCATTATGATGACATAAAGTGAAAGGAAATTGAGTTTAAAATGACATAGAGATATATTATGTAGTTTTGGTTTCATATTTCCAGCTGAAATTGAGATATTTTAATGTGTGGAAACAAGATTTAAAGTTGGATATACGTGTTCAAGTCTTGCCGTAAAGAAATCAAGACTAAATTGGAGGTAAGTTTATTTTAAGTTTTAAAACTGTCACTTAAACTCTGGTGTACATTAGAATTCTTTTTAAAACAAAATGCCTGGCCCTACGTGTAACCTATTGGCTAATAAGGTAGCACCAAGTAAGTGCAGTTTTTCATTTGCATCTTTGCTTTCTATAGATGACTTGTGTGGGTGGGGGCACTTTCATTGGCCTATGGTTTATTACAGAGTGCATACTTAAAAATAAATTCAGGTACAAGTTGTAAATAATAGATTCCCTTTGCAAATCCTTGATATCTGCTGGTAACATTTGTGTCCTTCCAGACTTTTTTGGGGGTGGGAGTAGGGGTGTGTGTATGTACCAAGTATTGAACCTAGGGGCGCTTAACTGCAGAGCCACATCTGCAGCCCTTTTAATTTTTTATTTTGAGGCAGGGTCTTGCTAACTGTACTTTTAAAAAGGAAAAAATACATGAGATTGTTACAGTCATTGACTTGAGAAACTCACGTTCTGATAGAATTCATTAGGGAATTTTGTCACTACTCAGTAGATGTAGCTTGAACTATAGGGTTTCAGAGCTTCATTCTGCCATTAGGATGAATCTGAAATACACCATTGTTATTTTTGACCTGAGTTTTCTCCACCTATAAAATGTTGCTAATGATAGTTACTTACCTACCTCATAGATTAAGGGATTAAACTTTTAATATATCTATAAAGCCTTTAAAGAACATTGCCTAGTTATGTAAAGCAAACTATATTTCACCATTTTGACTTTTTATGGTTGCATTGTATTACACACCAAAATTTAGGCTCCTCAATGAATATTTACTTTTTTTCACTTATTCCCAATAAAAGTAGTGGTACACAGTGGGCACCAAAGTTGCACACCTGTAATCAATACCAGCTTCTCTGGGGGCTGAGGCAGGAGAATTGCAAGTTTGAGGCCAGCCTTGGCAACTTAGTACCTATTTCAAAATAAAAAAGGGCTGAGTGCAGAGCTCAGTGGTAGAGGTGGACCATCCCTGGGTTCAATCCAGTACTCCCTGCCGCCACCACCACACATAAACAAAATACTGCAGTAAACAAATATTTGTGTATATATGTAGGACAATTCAACAGTTGACTGTTTCACACTCCACGTTAACAACCACTTCCGTGAATCTGTAAAACTCACCACTCGGGCATTTTCTGGCATTACTTAATGTTATTTCAAAGGGCTTCATTTAGGAATTTGTTGTAGGGAGAGTTCTTAGGAAACGTGTTTTGTATATTTAATCAGTGTAGATATATATAGAGAGAGTAAGAGGGTAATTTAGACCAACAAGTGAGAGGCATGGGGCAGGGTTTAGCAAAAACTTAGCTTTTTAAAAAGCATTTAGTCACTAAATGCATAAGATACCACTAGGATTTTGTTAATTATGGATGGAATTTTTCTGCCAAAGAGCACAGTAAACACATTAAATCTAATTAAGTTACATGGAACTACCAAACTTAATACCATATACTAATATTGAGAATTCTTAGTCCATATGCTAGCTTTAGAGAACATTTGGGGTTTTTTCCTAGAATTTTTTGTTGTTGTTGTCTTTAACTCATTTTCCCATCCCTATCCCTGAGTCCCTGCTTTTTTTCTTAAAATATTTGTTGAGTACTTGGCATGTCCCAAAAAGTGTCTGGCATTGGATACAGACAAGTGAGCTAGAAGGAAGTAGGCTGTGTTCTTGCAAGGAGAGGTTAGGAAAAGAATTAGACTGAAATATCTAAAATTACCATTTTTCCAAATCAAAAACTGCCAAGCAGTTATAAATTCAAGCCATTCAGTGTAATTTGAGGTACCTTGTTTTGGGTTTTTTTTTTTTTTTTTTTTTTTTAAGCTCACATGACTACATCTGTGATTTGGGGTGGGGGGTGGGGCTTCTGTCTATCTGTAGCGGTCACTATTATAATTTTAAATAGTGTATATTTATATCTTTTAAAGTGTCCATTGATTCATTAAGCATGAAAGGCAAAGAAATTAAGCAGTTCTTCTTAAGAGGTTTATGATTTTTACCTGTTAAAGACGATTGGCATATTTCTGTTATTGTTATCACAGCCAGGAACTCAGAGATATTGGAATCTTTTATCAATCATTGTGTCCCTTTCCTCAAACCCTCATGCCCTGTCAGGTTTCCCAAGAAGCAAAAGTAATAGAATATTAATCAAAAAGTACTTCATTAATAGTGATATGAACTAGTTTTATCACCCAGTTTGGCTGGTTTGAAGTTTGTTGTTAGGCTACCTACTCTTGAGTAGCAAAGTCCTATCAAGTAACTTAGCAAGACCCCATCTTAAAGGGGGTGGAGATGTGGCTTAGTGATTGAGCGCCCCTGGGTTCAGTCCCTGGTAAAAAAAAAAAAAAAAAAAAATCAATCAATCTCAACTGGAGACTTCTTAGGAATCATCTCAGATCCCCATGAAAAGACCTACTGAATCAGAAGCTGCAATATTAGAATGTCTCAAGAAAATGATGTGCACATGAAAGGTTGAAAAGTCCTAGTTTGGCCAAGTCAAAATAGAGGGTCGTGAACTTCCCTCTCCATGCCTATCCTACTTTCCTTGAGGCTAGCAACAAATCTTGAGACCACTATAATTGTTACAGGTAGGAGTAGAGGGAGAGAGGAAGAGGTCCCCAAAAAGAACTCTTGACACTCTGCTGTTTAGAAAGTGGAGTGGAAAGACACTTGAGTGTCGACTCTTCTTTAAAGGATCCTCATGAAATGGGAACCCTAGTTGGGACTGGTGGTACATACAGTCTCAGCTGTTTGGGAGGCTAAGGCCAGAGAATGCCTTGTTCCAGGCAACAAGACATTGTTGTTCCAATGCTTGTAACCTGAGCAACATGGTGAGACTCAAAAGGCTGGGAATGTAACTCAGTAGTAAAGTGTTTGCTTAGCATGTGTGAAGCCCTGGGTCCAGTCTCCAATACTGTGAAAATAAGCAGTAACCCTGCCTACATTAATAATGTCATAATCATCCCAGGCTCCGAGCAATTGAAAAAGTTAATTGGATAATCTGGGTAAGATAGCCTGTCTGCTTAGTCTTCATCTGTAAACTCGGGAATGATAATTACTGCCGCAGGTTGTAAGGAGTAAAAGATGATGCATGAATTCTCTTAAGGTTTTTTTTTAGTAATAGACGGACATAATACCTTTACTTATTTATTTATTTTTATGTGGTGCTGAGGATTGAACCCAGTACCTTACACATGTGAGGCAAGCATTCTGCCTCTGAACTATAATCCCAGCCCCTGACACACAGATTTTTTTTATTTTAATTTTTATCTATTTATTTATTTATTTTTTTGTTACTGGGGATTGAACTCAGGGTCACTCAACCACTGAGCCACATCCCAGCCCTATTTTTGTGTTTTATTTAGAAACAGTCTCACTGAGTTGCTTAGTACCTCGCCATTGCTGAGACTGGCTTTGAACTAGTGATTCTCCTGTCTCAGCCTCCCAAAGTGCTGGGATTACAGGCATGAGCCACTGCACCCAGCTTGATGCATGCATTTTTAAGTGCTAAGCCCAGCACATAGTAAAGCATAAGAAGTAGAACATTCCCTTCCCCTGATTGTGATGATGACATTCTAGGAGCAGAGGTTCCCATCCTCCTCTGTTGAGATTTACATCGTGTGCCTTGCGTTATGTAACCACAGCTGCTGCTGTTCAAGTTTATGTTACAAGTTCAGGAGTCACTTTGAAAAGACTATAGCTGCTTAAATTCTTTGGGAACCAACCTGTGGATTTAATTTTCAGATAGGGCTAGTGAGTTCTGTCTTCTTATATCCTTGCATATCTGACTGCCTGTGTTGCTTTACCTAGAAATGAATATTCAATACCGGTATATTATTTGTAGCACATTTTCTTATAACTCAGTTGGTCAAAGTTAGTCAAGGAGTCCAACATGAGAGTCTGTGGTATTCTAGAGTGAGTATCCACAGTCTGCATTTTACATGAACTCTCCAGATGTTCTGAAAGCACACTCCTAGAGAATGACAGCTGTGGTGCCCATTATCTTCTGTCAGTCGCAGTTGCTGTGTAGTTGTCTAAGGCCAATGTAGACTTTCCCTTCTTACAGGTAAATTTTTTATACCTGGACTTACAAGGGTTCTTTGACCTTTAAATTTGGTAATTTATCAGGTTATGCCTAGGCATTGATTATGTCTGCTTTGGTCCTAGAACTCAGGAAATTATGTCTAGTTACACATTTATATTTCCCTTAAAGAAAATAAAGCTTACTTGTAATTGAGTATGGCATTTCATGATGTTTTGTTGATCCTTGGTGCAAGCCAGTTAAAGTCAGTAATTATGAATACACATTGCACAAAATATATAAATGCACCATTATGATTATTATTTTCTCTATTAATGCTTGGTAGACCTAGGGAAGTAGATGACTTACATAGTGATAGAGACTGGCAGGACACTGGGTGCAGAGCATTTAACAGTCCATGGAAGCCCTCTAGTTAGTGAGGATAGGATAATAATACCTAGGAGAGGTGCAGATAACATTGTCGGAAAGTTTGGTATCTGAAAAGACTATATCTCTAAAAGGAATAAACTGTCTCAAGTTTGAGCTTCACTGTGTCTAATGTGTGGACGTCAGTAGCAGAGAGGCTATGCTGCAACAAAAGGGCCCATCAGGTTGTAAAGTGAAGGATCCTCAGTCATGGAGAATCTTGGGGAGTTGGGTTTGTGTGGAAGCTAAGTGGCAGGGTCTTGGGGTGACCTGTTCATTATGAACCACACATCTGGGAAAAACTTCTCCCCAAATTCAACGACAGTCTCAACCATATTGAAACACATGCACCTTCTATAAGGTTTCTTTTTCTTTTTTTTTTAATTTGTATTTTTAAGTTATACATGACAGTAGAATGCATTTGGACATATACATACATGGAGTACAATTTCCCATTCTTGTGGTTGTACATAATGTGGAGTTAAACTGGTCATATATTCTTTCATGATCATAAGAAAGTTGTATCTGTCTCACTCTACTCTTTCTCATTTGCATCCCTCCTCCCTTCTCCCCCATCCTCCTGTCCAATCCAGTGAACCACCACCCACCACCCCCACCAGCCTATTGTGAGTCAGCTTCTACATAGCAGAGAGAATATTTGACCTTTGGTTTTTTTGGAATTGGCTTATTTCGCTTAGCATGCCAGTCCCAGTTCCATCCATTTACCAGCAAATGCCATAATTTCATTTTTTAAGGCTGAGGAACACTCCATTGTGTATATATACCACATTTTCTTTACCCATTCATCTGTTGAAGGGTACCTAGGGGTGTTCCATAGCTTAGCTATTGTGAATTGAGATGCTATGAACACTAATGTGGCTGCGTCAATATAGTATGCTGATTTTTAAGTCCTTTAGATATACACTGAGGAGTAGGATAATTGGGTCAAGTGATGGTTCCATTCCAAGTTTTCTAAGAAATCTCCATACTGCTTTCCAGAGTGGTTGCACCAATTTATAGTCCCACCAGCAATGTATGAGTGTGCCTTTTTTCCCACATCATCACCAACATTTATTACTTGTATTGCTGATAGTTGCCATTCTGATTAGAGTGAGATGGAAATCTCAGTGTAGTTTTTTTTTTTAATTTTTTTTTGTAGATGAGCGCAATATCTTTATTTATTTTTATGTGGTGCTGAGGATCGAACCCAGTGCCTCATGCATGTGAGGCAAGAGCTCAACCACTGAGCCACAATCCCAGCCCCCTCAGTGTAGTTTTGATTTGCATTTCTCTAATTGCTAGTGATGCCGAACAGTTTTTTCATACATTTGTTGACCATTCATATTTCTTCTGTGAAATGTCTGTTCAGTTCCTTTGGCCATTCGTTGATTGTATTATTTGGTTTTTGGTGTGAGTGCTTTGAGTTCTTTATGTATTCTGGATGTTAATTCTCTGAGGTGCACAGAGCAAATTGATTCATGTTGAGGAATTTGGTTCCTAAGCCAACAGGATGGAGATATGGGCCTAATTTTTCTTCTATTAGGTGTAGGGTCTCTGGTCTAATTCCTAGGTCCTTGATCTACTTAGAATTGAGTTTTGTGCAGGGTGAGAGATAGGGGTCAAATTTTATTTTATTACATATGAATTTCCACTTTTCCCAGCACCATTTGTTGAAGAGGCTATCTTTTCTCCAGTATATGTTTATGGCACCTTTGTCTAGTATGAGATAACTGTCTGTATTCATGTTAGTTTGTCTCCATCTTCTTTCTTTTTTGTTTTTTTTGTTTTGTTTTGTTTTTTTTGCTTTTGGTACTGGGGATTGAACTCAGGAATACTCAACCACTGAGCCACATCCCCCAGCCCTATTTTGTGTTTTATGTAGAGACAGGGTCTCACTGAGTTGCTTAGTGCCTCGCCGTTGCTGAGGCTGGCTTTGAACTTGTGATTCTCCTGTCTCAGCTTCCCTAAGTGCTGGGATTACAGGCTTGAGCCACCACACCTGGCTCCCATCTTCTGTTCTGTACCATTGGTCTTCATGTCTGCTTTGGTTCCAATACCATGCTGTTTTTATTATAGCTCTGTAGTATAATTTAAGGTCTAGTATTGTGATTTCTCCTTCACTTTTCTTAGTGAGGATTGCTTTGGCTATTGGGTGTCTCATATTTTTTCAAACAAATTTCATGACTGCTTTTTCTATTTCTGTGAAGAATGTCATCAGAACCTTAATAGGAATTACATTAAATTTGTATAGCACTTTTGATAGGATGGCCATTATCAGAATATTTAATTCTGCCTATCCAAGAACATGAGAGATCTTTTCATCTTCTAACATCTTCTTTAGTTTCTTTCTTTAGTGTTCTGTAGTTTTCATTATAAAGGACTTTAACCTCTTTTGTGAGATTTATTTCCAGATATTTTATTTTTTTGAGACTATTGTGAATGGGATAGTTTTACTAATTTATCTTTCAGTGGATTCATCACTGTTATATAAGAATGCAATTGATTTATGGGTGTTCATTTTATATCCTACTACTTTGCTGAATTCATTTCTGAGTTCTGCAAGTTTTCTGGTAGAGTTTTTTGGGTCTTCCAAATATAGAATCATGTAATCAGCAAATTGGGATAGTTTGAGTTCTTCTTTTCCTATTTGTATCCCTTTAATTTCTTTCTTCTAATTGCTATGGCTTGAGTTTTGAGGACTGTATTGAACAGAAGTGGTGAAAGAGGGCATTCCTGTCTTGTTCCAGTTTTTAGAGCGAATGCTTTGTTTTTCTCCATGTAGAATACTGTTGGCCTTGGGTTTAGCACATACAGCTTTTACAATGTTGAGGTATATTTTTACTATCCCTAGTTTTTCTATTGTTTTGAACATGAATGGATGCTGTATTTTGTCAAATGATTTTTCTGTATCTTGAAATAATCATGTAATTCTTGTCCTTAAGTATATTGATGTGATGAATTATGTTTTTTGATTTTCATATGTTGAACCAACCTTGCATCCCTGGGATTAACTCCAGTTGTTCATGGTGTGGTATCTTTTTTTTTTTTTTTTTTTTTTTAATTTTTTTTAGTTGTCAATGGACTTTATTTTATTTATTTACATGTGGTGCTGAGAATCGAACCCAGTGCCTCACACATGCTAGGCAAGTGCTCTACCACTGAGCCACAACCCCAGCCCATGTGGTATCTTTTTAACATGTTTTTGTAGGTGATTTGCCAGTATTTACTAAGAATTTTTGCATCTGTGTTCATCAGGGATATTGGTCTGAAGATTTCTTTCCTTGATGTGTCTTTGTCTGGTTTTGTTATCAGGGCTATACTAGTCTCTCTTAACTTTTGTTTATCATGGAAGGTTTTTATTTCATCATCAATTCTGAAGGTTAATTTTGCTGGGTATAGTATTCTTGGTTGTCATCTGTTTTTTTCAGAGTTAGTATATATTATTCCAAAACCACCTATCTGTGGTGGTAGTCCGTGATGAGTAATGAGCTGCGATCCAGAATGGTTTCCCTCTAAATGTTACCTGTCATTTTTCTCTGGCAGCCTTTAAAATTCTATCCTTATTCTGTAGGTTAGGCATTTTCATAATAATGTTCCTTGATGTGGGTGTGTTGCAATTTTCTATATTTGAGATCATGTAAGACTCCTGTATTTGATTTTCCATTTCATTCTTTGGGTTTGGTAAGTTTTCTGATACTATTTAATTGAAAAGATTTTTCATTCCTTTGGTTTATCTCTCTCAGCCTTCATCTATCCCAGTAAATCTTACATTTGGTCTTTTCAGGTTATCCCCTATTTCTGTTCATGGCCTCTTAACGTCTTTTCTCCACAGTTGACTTTTTTTTCAAGATTTTATATTTTTTGTCTTCATTGTCTGGAATTCTTTCTTCCATGTCATCTAATCTGCTGGTGTGCTTTCAGTTGAATTTTTAATTTGGTTTGTTTCTTCCTTCAGTTTGAGGATTTCTACCCCACTCCCCTGAATCCCTATCTCTTTATTGAGGGGATCTTTCACTTCCTGTATTTTCTCTGATATCACTTCTTACACTGTCCTTTACTTCAAAGATCAGTTTAATATGTACATTCTAAACCCTTTCTCTGAGATTTCTTCCACTTCCGGTGTCAATGGATTCTGTTGTTAGAGTATCTTGGCTTGTTTGGGGCAACTTGTTCCCTTGCTTTTTCATGTTGTTTGTGTGTTTACCCATCTAATTGTATGGATCTGAGACAATAGAGTGTCTATACTATAGACTTATAGTGTCCCTGAAGTTTTCCAGTACCTCACTGTTTAACAACCAATGTAAACAATATGAAGCATTAAACCAAATTGTTCCTGCTGTGACTTCTATAATGGTAATTATCACAACATACAAATGATATTGTCAGTTATTGCCAATAATTATAACAACAAGTTTGCAAAATGGTTTACATTTTCAAATGCTGAACAGGGAGAGAACAGAAGTGATATAGGATGTGATGATTGTGATGGAGGAGGAGAGAAGATAGAAGTAAAAAAAGAAGAGTGAAAGAACAATGGAGATTGTCTTTTAGCAGAAGAAAAGAGCAGAAGAAATCATGGGAAACGTAAGAGAAATATATATAAAGTAAAAATTTAAAAATAATACAGAACAAAACTAAAATACTAATCAGACATCCTAGTCCTCAAAAACATGATCCATGAAAAATAACTGACTTCAAATGCTAAAAATGATTTTTAAAAAATGAGTGTCACGAGTGGCATGTAATTAATAATTATTCGGAGGTGGATTGTCTTTAAATGCAAATGTATGTCAATCACAACAATCATCAAATATAATTAATTAATGCATAAAAGTATAGGGTGTGCTGGAGGATCCCAACTAGCATTTGATGCGCACTAAACAGTATAAGTAAGTTACACTGTTCTAGGGCAACTAAGCACTACCTGCAATTCACACAGTCCTAGGGCATCTAAACATTACAATTCATTGACTGATCCTAAGGCAACCATGAGCCCCAAAGTACCTCTGATGCCAGGTGTCTTCTCTTAGCTAAAGAGCAGATGTTGTCCTTGTCTGGTGGTTCTCTTCATCCGATGGCTGGATGTCAGGGAATGGTGGAGCTGATCCAGGGACAGACAGCAAGGTTGCCGGTCTCACTGATGTCCTTGGAGCAAGCCCCAAAATGTTGCAGGGCAAGCAGTTGAAAAGCAGTTCCAAGTTGGTGGTGTGTGGGCTAGTGATTGGTTACACCCAGTAAAAGCCAATGTCCATCAGTTATGTCCAGTGAGATAGTATAATTGCAACTGGGCCTTTCTTTGTGCATGTGCAAGGGCTGAGCCCCCTATTAATTGTAACCAGTAGGCCTGCTGTTAGGTGCCCCTTACTGCCCCTTATCGATTACATGGGCTAAGCTCCCTATCAGTTGTAGGCCTACGGTTAGGTGCCCCTTGCAGCCCCCATCAATTGCAAGCAGGCATGACTAAGCAATTCAATGGCTGCTGTTCCTTATGGCCAGCAACCCAGTGAGTCCCCGGCATGTCCATGGCATATGCTTCTTACAGTGAGTATGTATAAATGTTCATGTACCATTAAGGTCACAATTAAAAGAAAATGAGAGAAAAAAACCTTGATGAAAAGTTCAAGAATTCTTTCTACTGGAGTTCAAAAGATTCTCGGCCTCTCTTCTCAGCAAGTTTTAGTTTGAGTCTTCTGGAGGGTGATGCTCCACCCTCCTAATTGCTGGAGTGTGAGAGATAATCCTGAAGGCGGGATTCCTGGAGGCAGGGTTTAGGCATTGTTGGACTACACTTCGCTGAATGCCTATTTGGTGATTTTAAATCAGCGCACCTCCAGGGCTTACAACTTGCTTGTTCAGACTAATGAAAGACTGTACCCCAGAGTTCTCCCTAGGTTCCACTTGTGTGTTGAAGGAGCCAATCCTTAGTCCAGTATGTTATCTGCCGACCCTACATTTCCTGGTCTTGAGTTCAGACTCCAAATTCAATCTCTCTGCCCACCCCTTCCAAGTTCCTGGACAGATACATCTCTTCCAGCAGGTCTTGCAAACAGCCGTATTGGAGGGGGAAGGGTAGAGCCAGGTGGGTTTCCATGACCAATTGTCTCCTGTGTAAACCTCTCTCCTGGTTACGTGAGCACACTATGTCATGCAGTATATGTTTACTGGGCTTGTATTTTGGGCCAAACTCAAATTTGCCAGGAATTAGCTTCCTTGGCTGCTGTCCCCGGGGCCACGGTTGCAAAGTGGTTCCTTCCTTTATCCTCTGCACACTGCCTGGAGAGATGGTGGCTTCTTTCCTGCACAATTATATTGTGCGGCAAGCCTTTCGGGTTTAGTCAGCAGTGTCCTTGATCTCTAAATGCTTTGTACCCAAACATGCCCCAGGCTTCCTAATAATGCAAGTTCTTTTAATTCCCTTATTCCTCCACTTTGCTCGGGGAGGAACCACTTTGGTGTTTCTGGCTCAGCCATGGCAGAGGCTATGCTGCTGGGAATTTCTTCCTTATTTTATATACCCAACTAACTCAATTTGAGTCCTCAATCTGCTCTGACCGTCCAATTTTAAATTCCAGTGAAGTTCCCCCTGCTATTCATTTTTTTTTTTTTTTTTGGTTCACCTACCTTGCTGAGAAGCTGCCTGTCTGCTTTCTTAGTTTCGTGTAATGGAGCAGCCAGAAAAGCTACCTCCTCTATTGCACCATATTGAAAATCCCCAAGGTTTCTTTAATTTTCCCTTTCCTTCATTTGTCGTGTGTGTGTGTGTGTGTGTGTGTGTGTGTGTGTGTGTGTGCGCGCGCGCGCGCGCACGCGCGCGCACTGGTTATTCCCAATGCTAAGGAAGTGCTCTACCATTAAGCTACATTCCCAGGTGCACTGCCTCATAGATTGATTTATGCAGTACTGGGAATTGATCCCAGGTGCTCATACTTCTGGACAAGTGCTTTACCACTGAGCCCCATCCCTAGCCCTTCTTTGAAACAATTCTGTTTTGAGACAAGGGTCTTGCTAGTTGCCCAGCCTGTCCTTGTGATCCTCTTGGCTCAGCCTCCCAGGTAGCTGAGGTTATAGACAGGCCACAGGGCCCAATTTTTTTTTTTAATGTTGTGGGGTTTTTTTGTACTGGGGATTGAAGCTGGAGTGCTTTACCACTGAACTCCCTTCCCAACCCTTTTCTTGAATTTTTGAGACAAGTTCTCACTAAGTGGCTGAGGATCTTGCTAAATTGCTGAGGCTGGTTTTGTGATCCTCCTGCCTCAACCTCCAGAACCACTAGGATCACAGGCACATGCTGCCACACTGGGCTCCTGTTTCTTAACCATTAGATTCTATTTAGCTGAGGACTTCAGGCTTGCCATCCACCTACTGTCTCTCACTGTCTACTGTTTCTTGCCTCTGCTCTGTTTAGTGTCACCATTTCTCTCAGCTTTTTTTTTTTTTATAGAATTATTTCTTAAGCTGTTCTTAACAATTACTGGTTTCTTTAAGGACCAAGACTATTATACTTACCTCTGGATCTCCAGAGCCTAGCACAGTGCCTGGAAAATAGCTGATAGTTGATTAATATGAGGATTGACAAGAGGGGCAAGATTGTCAGCAAAGTTATTGATGATAAAAATTACGTATAATTAGTTACTTCTGGAGAGTAAATCGTAGAAATGAGAAGCTAACATAGTGCAGTGAAAAAAGCAACAGCTTTTTCCTATGGATGTGAGCTTGAAAGAATTAGCAATCATTTAGCATAGTGACTGTCATGTATCAGGTTTTCATACATTGCAGTATTTTTAATATTTTTACTATTAAAAACATGGAGAAAACATTTAGCACAGGATGATTTGTTGAAAATAATTTGTTGTAATTAGATTTACAAGTTTTACTGTATGGACAGGAATGTGGAGGTAAATTATTAAACAAAATTGTTCTTTACACTTGCATCTTGTTATGATGAGACATCTTAAAATACGTAATTGTTTTTTGCATGCAGTTTGTTAGATGATAATGCTGTTTGTAATCAGTTCCCTTGTGTTACTTTATTGTTTTACGTCTTGTGTGTAGTGCCTGCTACATTGTTGTTTTGTTTGTTTTCCATTGTCAAGAACTGGGTAATGATTCTGGCATCATGGTGAACGCCTGTAATCCCAGTTGCTCTGTAGGCCGAGGCAAGAGGATCACAAGTTCATTTAGCAAGTGCTAAGCAACTTAGTGAGATCCTGTCTCAAATTAAAAAAAAAAAGCTGGGGATATGCTCAGTGGAAAAGCACCCCTGGATTCAATCCCTGGTATCAAAAAAAAAAAAAATACATTTTTTAAAGGAACTGCACTAAACATCCATCCTGCCCTCTATTATTTTTAGAAAATATCAAACTGCATTAGTATTAAGAATAGTATTTCATATTTCTTTTGGCTTCTTTTTCAGTTATTTCAGACTTCAATTTTGAAACATTAATCAGGGTCAAAATAGCACTCTACTTTTTGCTTGTGTTTGGTCACCCTTGTCTTTTTAGTACAGACCTTTTTGTTCTATGCAGTTTTACTTTTGATGGTAATACATGGTTTTTTTTTTTTTTTTAACAAAATTTCAAAGTAAATAAAATGGAATTTGTGTGTCCAAACACATGTATAAAGAGAAAATCACAGTGTAAATTTTACCTGACTTTGAGCAGCATTCTTATATACTACTAACTATAGGCTATTAGGCCATTTCTGTGAGGAACAGAGCACACTGCTGGCCCACACAGGACATGTAAGATGACTGAGAAGTCAAGTCACTGAGATTTTGTAGTTTGTTATTGTAGCACAACCATGCTGATACTGATTATACTCATCCCTGTGCTGAAATTGCTGACCCAGCTGGACATTTTCCTCTTTAAAATTAGCCCCTCTTAACTGTCTAATGTTACAAACACTTTACTATGCAGTTATAAACATAAACCAATGAATTTTGTATTGACATAAAGGAGATTATACTATATTTGTTTTTGTGTGACATAATTTCAGTTAATAAAATATTTTACCATGTCATTGTTTAAACAGCTATAAGCTCTAATTAACAAAATTACCTACTTATTTAAATTGTGTAATTTTATGTGCTTTAACATGTATGTGCCTGTGAAATAATCACATTTAAGAAAATGAACATATCTGTCACTTTCGAAAGTTTCCTCTTGTCTCTTGAACATCCTTATACCTTAACTCTTTGTATCCTCCCCCACCATTCTCAGGCCACTACTGATTTGCTTTCTGTCACGATAGGGTTTATCAGTCATTCCCTTTTGGGATGAACTACTTTTGGCTAAGTGTCCTACTATATATACCATAATTTCCCATATACTCCAAGTTCCCATACATCCTTTACCCGGCTTCCCCTGGCAGTAATACATTTGGGATATTTATCACAACTAAGAAATCGACATTGGTACAATACTTTTAACAGAACTAATTTATTCATATTGTTCCACTAATGTCTTTTTTCTGTTCTCGGATCCAGTCCGGGATACCACATCACATGGAGTCATTGTGCTCTCTAGGCTTCCAATTAGTTTCTCCTGTTTGTTATGTTCTTGCCATTTGGAGAGTAATTTGATAAAGTATTTTATAGAATGACCCTCAAACTGAGTTTGCCTGGTGTTCTTCATGTTTAGGATTTTGGAGAAGACTATCACAGGATTTAAATATTTTTATTACAAATGAGTACACAATAACAACATGATTTATTATTGGTGATGATGAACATTTTGCCATTACAATAAGATTTCTCTACCGTAAAGTTAATATTTTTCCTTTTCTATATTCATTAGAACTGAGTTACTGATTCCAGCCTATATTCCAAGAAGGAATATTAAGCTCCACCTCCTAAAGGGAGGGACATCACTGGATGTATATTGAAACCACCAGGACCATTGATGCCCATTTTGAGGAATACTCTGAAGGTGTGCAAATACCTTGTTTCTCCTTCAAGTCTGGCCCTCTAATTTTCACTTTCATTAATGAAGTGCATCTTGCCTGCATCAATTATTACTATGGCGTTTTAATTATGTTCTTTTTTTAAAAAACACGTGTTAATTTTACATGTTAATAGGAATAAGTGTGATCTTTCCATATATGCATGATTTTCTATGTTCCTCATCACTTTTTTATTTTATTTGGAATTTTTCTGTAAAGATGATTTATCCCTTCTCATATTCATGTGTTCATTCAATCACTTATTTACATCATCTAATACCAACAGCAAATGGGTCTTCAAGATTACCGTCAGGTTCAATAATTCCCTAGAAGGACCCAAGGAACTCAGCAAAGCCATTATACTCGTGATTATGGTTTATTATAGGGGGGTGGGGGGAAATGCTGTTTAAAACCAGCCAAGGGAAGAGGCATGTGGAGTGAGGGTCAGGAAACACCTGGTATGGTTTCCAGTCATCCTCTCCCAATAGCTGCCATATAGTCTTGCCAGGTAGGGAAGCTCTCCCAAGCCTTGGTGTCCAGATTTTTTGTAGGGTCTGGGTTACATAGAAGTAGTTGGCTAGCCACATGGCTGAGATCAAAGTTTGAGCTGATACTCAATGTCCCAATCCCACCTCCCCAATAAATCTTACTGTTAGCATGGCTTATTTGAGGTAGTCCAAGGCTCCCAGGTAAACAAAAAGACCCTTACAAAGCAATATCTTCCAAGGGTTTGCAGGTTACCTCCCAGAAGTCAGAGTCAAAGGCAGAATGTCAATTTAGGCAAGGTTCATCCTTTACTGCACCATTACTGTGTACTTATAGATATTTTATTCTTTGTCTTCATCTAATCAATAAATATTTATTGAATACCTTGTATTTTTCTTTAGGTTAGAATTCAGCACTATCATTACTTCATATGTTGCTTACATAATAACTCCTTTATCAGTGAGAACTCTTTCAGTTTGGCTCTTGTACCCTTTTCACTTGTCCCCATCCTTTTTAAAATAAAGCAGGTATATTTAACCCATGTATACTGATACCTCTGACTCCAAACCTCACTGGATTTTAGGCTTTTTCACTTCTTTCTTGTAACCTGACTCCATTATCTACAATTCCTTTATTCATTTTTTTTCAGTCCTAGTACATAGGTGAATTCTTTGTAAAATTACTAAACTATATCTGTGTGCAAAACCAATTCACCACTGAGGTACAGTGTGTTTTGTACAGTTCTATCTTCACTCTGCCAAAATCTAGTCAAAGTTGTGTTTCTTGGATCAGTTTTTCCCCCCACCCATTTAGTGAGCTTATGTAATATTATCAGTTTTATTTATCAGTCTAGATTTCATCTTGACATCCTAGTTGAATTATTTCTAAATTTGCATGTAATAAAATTCATTCTTTGTGATTGGAAGTTCTGTGGATTTTGATAAATGCAGAATCATTTATACACCAACCACCAAAATACTGTAAAGAAATAGTTGCAGCACTATTGAAATTCCTGTGTGCAATCGCTTTGCAGTCAATTCCTCCCCTCTTTTCACCCCTCAATCACTGATCTGTTTTCCACATAGTTTTGCCTTTTCCATGATGTCATATAAATAATATAGCCTTTGAGTCTAGCTTTTTTCAGTTGTTAAAATGAATCTGATTCATCCTCTTTGTTGGGTGAATCAGTGCTTCATTCCTTTTTAATGTGAATTACTACTGTATTAATATACCATTTTGTTTATCCATTTATCTGTTGAAGGACATTTTGGTTCTCATTTCAAACATTTGACAGTTACGCATAAAGCTGCTATAAACATTTATGTACAGGTTTTTGTGTGATCTGAAGTTTAAAGTTCATATGGGTAAATGCACAGGAGTAGGATTGAGAGATGGTATGAAATATAGATTTAACTCTTAAACAGCAAAACTTCATCAAAGTGGCTATACCATTTATTTATTCCCACCACAATCAAATGAGAATCCCTAGTTCTCTATATCCTTAACCAGCGTTTGTAATTGTCATTTTTTTGTTTGTTTATTTGTTTTTGTTTTTTGTTTTTAACTATTCTAACAGGTGTGCAGTGGTATCTTTTTTTTTTTTTTTTAACTTTTTTGTAGATGGACACAATGTCTTTATTTTATTGCTTTGTATGTGGTGCTGAGGATCGAACCCAGGGCCTCACGCATGCGAGGCAAGCGCTCTACCACTGAGCTACAATCCCAGCCCTGCAGTGGTATCTTGATGTAGTGTCTTCAAGCATTTATTTGCCAGCCAGACATCTCCCCCCCACACCTTGGTACTGGGAATTGAATCCAGGGGTGCTTTACCACTGTGCTACACCCCCAGCCCTGTACTTTTAATTTTAATTTAATTTTAATAGATGGTCTCACTAAGTTGCTTAGGGCCTCACTACTTTGCTGAGTGAGACTGGCCTCAAACTTGTGATCTTCCTGCCTCAGTCTCCTGGGCCATTGAGATTACAGGCATGCGCCACCACACCTGGTAACCAGCCAGATACATGGTTCAGTGTCTGTTCAAAACTTTTGCGTATTGTTTAATTAGAATGTTTGTTTCCTTTTTATTGAGTTGTGATGGTTCTTTTATATAAGTCCATCAGATACTTTTTCCACTTTAACAGTGTCAGAATGCAAAAATTCCTAATTTTGATGAAGTCCAGTTTATCATTTTTAAAGCAATCATTATTTGGTGTAATATCCAATAAATTTTGCCTAATCAGAGTTCACAAATATCTGTGTTTCTTTTGGATATTTTACAGTATTCAGTTTTACACTTAGGTCTGTATTTATTTTGAATTAATTTTTGCACATGACACAAGTTACGAATGGAAGTTCTAATGGGTATCCAATTCTTTCAGGACCATTTGTTGAAAAGACTATCCTTTCTCCACTAAATTGCCTTTGTCGTACTTCATCAGATTTAAATTTAATCTTGCTTGTTGGCGTAGGCAATACTGTTGTTTTTTAAATTCCAGTTTCCAGGTTTTCACTTCTAGTACGTAGAAATGCAATTGGTTTTTGTATATTGACTTTCTATTCTGCAAACTTACTAATGTACGTATTTGTTCTAATAGCTTTTTAAGAGTTTCTTTGGAGGTTTCTGTGTAGATAATCATGTGTCACTTGCTGACGGACATGGCTTTTATTTCTTTCCACAATCTGCATGCCATTTAAAATACATTCTTTTTGTCTGGTTGTACTCACTAGGAGCTCTGGTACGATGATGAATAGGAGCTGTCAGAGCTGACATCTTTAATTTTTTTCCTGATTCAAGGGAGACCAACATTCATTCTTTCACTGTAAAGCATGGTGTTAGCCATAAGCTTTTTCTAAATCCCTTTCATGAGGTTGGAGAGATTCCATTCTTTTTCTAGTTTGTTGAAAATTTTATTATGATAAATGCATAGAGTAATTTCTTGAAAGTATTGTTATGAATAAATGTCGAATTCTAAATGCTCTTCCTCCATGCATTAGGATACCCATGGTTTTTCTTCATTAGCTTATTGATGTGAAGTACATCAGTAGGTTTTTCAAGTTGAGCTAACCTTACCTTCCTGAGATACATTCCATTTGATCATTAAGTACTGTCATTTTTATGTATTTCTGGACTTTACTAATATTTGGTTCCATGTAGCTTTGTTGTTGTTTATCTTGTTTTCAGTATCTTGGTATTAGGACAAGACTGGTTTCACAAATGACTTGGAAAGCAATCCTTCCTTTTTTTTTTTTTTTAAAGTACCAGGGATTGAACCTAGGGGCACTTTATTATTGAGCCACATCCCCAGCTATTTTTTATATTTTATTTAGAGACAGGATCTCACTGAGTTGTTTAGGGCCTTGCTAAATTGCTGGGGCTGGCTTTGAACTCATGATACTCCTGCCTCAGCCTCCCAAGACACTGGGATTATAGGCATGTGCTACCACCTGTAATGGGTTACATTTTCTTTTAATAGGTTAATTTCTTGTTTCTTGAATGTTTAGAAAGTTTTCCTTTCATGTTGGACACTGTAATTATGTTTCTAAAAAATTATTTTGTTTTTTCTTAGTTTTGTGGTTTCCTTTAAAGAATATTGAGGCAGCTTTTCTTTTTTGTCTGATTGTGCATTTACGCATATAAAAGCTTAATTGATTTAAGACTTGCTTTTATACCTTGTTAGGTCAAAGTAGCCTTATTCTAATCAGGTTTTCTTGACTTCAGGACTTTTGAATTTTGAATCATGTACTTCAGGAATTTTGAATCACATACTTTTTTTTCTTGGTAGGGTTGTCCTGCGCATTGTAGGATTTTTAGCAGCGTCTCTGGCCCCTACCCATTGGATGTACCCAGCCAGTTAAGACAATCCAGAGTCTTTCCATATTTCTGATTGTCTCCCATCAAGCAAACATCAGCAGGTGTTCTAATCTATTCTTGTTCCAGTAGTTGTTTATCATACGTGTCCCTGGTAGTTGGATTTCTCCCATAATTTTCATTTGCCCAATGTGACAGGACCTTAGTATTAAGGCAAGATTTCAAGGAACCCTGATGCAGACTAGGGATACTTTCATTGTTATTTATTTATTGCTATTTGTTATTGTCTTTATTATTTCTTCTGCATGTTTTGGGTTAAATTTGAATTTTTTAAAAAGTATCTTAAAGTGGAAATTTCAATTCCAGTTGGAGGAACGCTTTTCCTTTTAATGCTGTGCGTTTCCTTCCAAGGACTTCTATAGCTGTATCTCACAGATATGTTATGCTTTCGTTTTTATTTGGTTTAAATGTAATTCATAATTTTCCTTGTGACTTATTATTTGGCCCATGGTAGGGATTTTTCATTTATTTGTTATGGGGATTTTCATTGGGGTAATGTGTTGTTTGATTTCCAATATTTGAATGTTTTCCAGATTCCCTTCAAGGTTTTTCTTTCTGGTTCAATGCTTCATGTTCAGAAAACATCCTTAGTAGGAACTCAGTTCTTTTGGCTTTATTGAGGTTTGTTTTGAAGCCAAGAACTAAGTATGTCTTGGGGACTTCCACATGTACGTTTAAGAATTTTTGTTCTGTTGTTGGAATGTTCTGAAGTGACAGTGGGTCAAGTAGCCACATCTTGTTTAGCTCCTCTGGATGATTGATGCTTTTCTGTCTTAGTCTACTGATTGAAAAGGGTATTGAATGGTTGAGTAAAGTTTGATTTGCCTACTTTTCAGTTCTATCATTTTTTTGTTTTATATAGCTCAATAAGTTCTTCTTAACCTTATATTCTTTATTCGCATCTCAAAATCTCTACCTTGTGATTAAAAAATCAGTGGTATATTAGAAAGGATGTGTATTTTGCTTTGATCTAGAAACCATGGCCACCCACCACTTCTGCCACTTAGCAGCTACAGTGAAATATTTTACCCTTTCTCATTTCCTTCATCTGAAAAAAATTAGGTAATAATAATGATAGTGTTTACAGGATTCTTAGGAGAATAAGTATAAAATAGATTAGAATAATACTTGTCACTGGGAAAGCACCATGGAATATTGGTTGACCTTGTGGGGCTTCCCAGGTCGTCACTGTGTGTCAGCCTCACCCTTGCCCTCTGCCGTGCTTTCCCTGCTAGGGCAGGGAGACTGCAGTGGCTCTTTCTAGGAATTTCTGGTATTCCCAGTGCACTCTCCTAAAGAGACGTGCTGGTGTAAGAGAAGAATCTTGGAAGAGACAAGCCAGTCTTTTTTCATCTATGTGTACTTGCTCAAGCAACAGCAGTGCAGATTCCAGATGTGAAAGTGTAACCTTCTGTCACTGCTGCTCTTGCAGTGACTCCACAGTACCCCATGTAGTTATTTTCTATGACTGCTGTAACCAGTTACCACAGACACAGTGCTTGAAGTAACTCAAATTTATTATCTAACTGTTGTGTAGTTCAGGAACCTAAATGGGTCCCACTGGGCTAAAATCAAGACCAGACATAGATTTACTCTGCTAAAATGTGTCAAAACCAGCTGACTCCCAAAGTATAATTTACAGTTGGACTTTTATTATGTTCGACAGTTGAAAATCTAAGGCCAAGCTATAACATGGGCAGGGTTGCATTTCTTTCTTCTGTCCCTAGGGCAGAGTGCATTTTCTTGTCCTTGTCACTTTTAGAAGCTGCCTACATGCTTTGGCCTTCTTCCTCTGTCTTCAAAGTTAGTGCTCTCCTGTTGCCATCTCATGTGTTCTCTGCATCTCCTCCATCTTCTGTTTAAGGACCCTTTGTTTACAATAATAATAATTACAGTAATATGAGAACCTGGGATAATAATCTTTTTTTTGGGGGGGGAGCTGGTGCCAGGGATTAAACTCGGGCACGCAACTGCTAAGCCCCAGCCCCAGCCCTATTTGTATTTTATTTAGAGACAGGGTCTCACTGAGTTGCCTAGCATCTCACTTTTGCTGAGGCTGGCTCTGAACTTGAGATCCTCCTGCTTCAGCCTCCTGAGCTGCTGGGATTACAGGCGTGTGCCACTGCACCCAGCTATCTTCTTCCTATTTTAAGGTCATCTGAGGAGCAGTGTCCATTCTATCTACAACTTTGGTTTGCCTTTGCCAGGTAGCATACCACATTCACAGGATTAGAGCGTCTTTGGGTGGAGAGGGGTTGGGTCATAATTCTGCCTATCTTGTTTTGTATCTCTCTTTTATATTACTATACTTATTTTATCGTTGTGGTGTTGTGGATTGAACCCAGGGCCTTGTGCATTCTAGGCTTGTGCTTTACTTCTGAGCTACATCCCCAGCTCTTTTTCATTTTAGTTTAAGAGAAGATCACACTGAATTACCCAGACTGGCCTTGAACTTCTGATCCTCCTGCTTTTAGTCTCTGAGTAGCTGGGATTCCAGACCTGTGTCACTCACTATATGCAACCATTGTTTTTTTTTTTAAAGAGTGGTTTTAGACAACATGAAATGTTGAAGCGTTTAGGGTTAGGAATCACCCCTACGACTGGTGCTAAGCAGCTGCTGTTCTGCTGGGTAACAAAGAGTAAGCTCTGTGCACCCCTTCCTCACATTCCAGCAGGTAGCAAGTTTTGTGTTTATTGCTTCAGGGAAGGCATAGGGCAAGGTAGAAAGTAGAAATATTCTCCAGGTCTCTAAGTTTTGTTACTAAAAAGCTCAAGTCCTTTGCAAAAGAAAGTGGGGTTTCAACATACTAAGGGTGGGAGCTGGGGTTGTGGCTCTGTGGTAGAGCACTTGCCTAGCACCTGTGAGGCACTGGGTTCGATCCTCAGCACCACATAAAAAATAAATGAATAAAATAAAAGGTATTGTGTCCATCTACAACTAAAATTAAATTTAAATAAATTTTTTAAAAATCAAATTTAAAAAAATTTAAATAATTAAATTTAAATAAATTAAAAAAAATAAAAACAGAGTGTCACAAGAAACATGAAGAGGAAAAGTTTTCCTCCAAGGATGGTGACAAGGGTTGAGGACACAGGGGAAAGAGCAGCTAAGAGTAAAAGGCTGAGGGCTGCAGGATCAGAGAAGACCACCACCTGCTTTCAGACAGCACCACTGTGCAGTCCACCTACTCCTAAGAGGAACAGCAGTAAACAGTGTGCAGGCAGGTGGGACCCTGCAAACAAACCAAAGGCTTCCACGTCCCCAGAACAGTATAAAAGAGGCAGAGAATCGTCAGTCCTAAGGAGGCCATAAACAGGAAAGATGAGCTAATCTGTTGTACCAATTATCTAAAGGGAACATTCCTGACCATGCTTTGGTATTTCAGAAGGCCTGAGGGCTCTGTCACAGCCTAGGAGAGAAGGCTATTGTGATCTTCATGAGTACTAAGGCATGTTTTTTTGTTTGAGGTAGTGAAATAGGGTAGGCTGGAAGGTGGCTCAGAATCAGAAATTAAATTTTGTTAAAAAAGAAAAAAGGCCTGGGTATAGTGGCACACACCTGTAATCTCAGCCACTTGGAAGGCTGAGGCAGGAGGATTGCAAGGTCGAGACCAGCCTGGGCAACTTAGTGAGATCCTGTTTCAAAACCAAAAATAAAAAGGGCTAAGGATGTAGCTCAGTGATAGAGGATTATTGGGTTCAATCCCTAGAACCACAATCAATCATAAAAGAAAATTCCATTACTTTGAAATTCTTTTACATGTTGTTGAATAGCATTCACACCTGGTGCTTTGTAGTTGGCTTGCCTGAAAATAATTTATTCTGCCTAAGTTGACAAAATAAACTTTTATGTTCAACAGTGTTGGTGAAGAGTAAAAACAAGATGAGTTATATGTTTCTCTCTCTTAATCCTGTAAGGAAGGAAATTTACTTAAATATCTTCAACTGCAGAATATAAGTCAATGTAAGTTATCCTTTAGCAATCAGTTGGTTTTGACACATTTTAGGTGGAGTAAATAGTTGTAGTCAGGAAGATCCAAGGAGAATTTTATCTAAACTGTGTTAAAATTTTTTCCTTAAAAGTCTAATATTATAACTTGATAACATTTTTATGAACTCTTCCCTTTCCCTTAAAATAAATTATCTGAAATTGTTTCTTGACAGGTAATGACAACATTTTAAACAAATAGCCTGAAATGGTGTTGTTTCATTTTCAATACAGTGTTCCAAAATGAAATTAGGGTTCTTTAGAGTGAAGATTATGTCTTAAATTCCCTCCAGTGTAAGTGAGGGAAAATAGAAGCTATCTTGGTAAATCTGAATGGAATGATTCGTGAATCTCTGCATCATCACTTTTGACTAAGGCAGAAAGTTGGAGAAGGTGCTTTGGTGGGCAAGTACTTCTAAGACACATGTGGATGCTGTGTTCATTACCATGTTAAACTAGTGTAAAAGCAGCTATTAGAAGACCACAAACTCCTCCCTTGCAGAGACCATTTCTTCTTTATACACTGTATACATTTGCATAGTGCTTTGGACAAATGACTTCCTGAATGACTGAACTGATTTTATTTTATCATGTATCATTAATATATAAGAAAGTATGTGGTAAATGCTTGGTACTTTAAAAAGTCTTTTTAGGGGGCTGGGGCTATGGCTCAGTGGTTGAGCGCTTGCCTCGCATGCGTGAGGCACTGGGTTCGATCCTCAGCACCACATAAACTAAATAAAGATATTGTGTTCATCTACAACTAAACAAAATATTTTAAAAAAATAAATTAATTTTAAAAAAAGTCTTTTTAGATTGAATTTTAAAAAACAAGTCAATGAATAGACTAGTCATGGCAACTCATATCAGTAAGGCTGGGTATTTGCTGTATGTTCAAGACAGCGGTTCCCACCTGCACCAGCTGGGCCAACTCCTGAGCATTCACCATATCATGGTCTCTGAAGGAGTGGAACAGAACAGAAAGAACATCTGGATTTGAATTGGTGTGGCTTTGTGGGTTTTACCTAACCTCCCAGAAAACTGTTCCTTGCTTTGTGACATGACAGCCACAATGCTGGCATCACAGGGTTGCTCTGGAGATCAACCACATTCATACACGGGGCACAACACACTCTGCAGATGTTAAATATTGTTATCTGTCAGTAAAAGACAAAAATTCTGGAATTAAGACAGTGCTTATATTTTCAGGAAAAAATACCTAATATTTTCATTCTTGAAGCAGAGGTTTGATATATACCAGTTGATTGATTTACTAGGTTATATTTTTTAGAGGTTACTGTTCTGCAAATTCAGTAGAATTGTGTGCTCTCATAAATCCAAACTCAGTCACTGTCAGTCCCCCTTATTACCACAGCTCTCTTAGTCAAAGTCACTTAGCCAACATCTTAAGAAGTTTGATAATGGGGAAAAAAATGAATCAGTTATCATCAAGATAGGGTAACCTAATTGCTATGGGGCTTCAAGCCATTCTCCATTAGCAGTTTGCATTTACGCAGACAATGAGAACAGTAAATTACAAAATAATGACAATACATTAAGAATGAAATTAAAAATACATTTTGCATAAATTAGAGATTATGAACCTAAATGAAACATCAAGATTGTGAGTTAAAAATATAAGAAGAGTTAATGTTAGAAAATTCAAAGAATTTGAAGTGTTTTTAAATGAGAAATAGGTTAAATTCTTATGATTTTCAGCCATCTTGGTACAAGAATTTTAGGATTTGGAGTGGATATAAAGATAACCTTTAAAAATCAACTGTAGCATTTTTAGTAGATGGAAAGACTGAAAGTAAATGTTTAACAGCTGGTACTAAATATCAAGTCAGTGGTAAAGAAGGGTCATGAACTCCAGAGAGCAAGGACTAAGTCTTTGGTATATGTACTGTTTCGTTACTTCATATGTTGAGTCAGTGAAAAAAAAAAAAAAAAAAAAAGATCCACATAGTAATATTTGATCCTGGTTAATATTTTCTCCAGTTATTCATTGAAAGCACTGTGGTATAGTGGAAATCTGATTCTGAAATAAGCAACCTCAGGCATGTCTTATAGTCTTTAAAGTTTTGTTTGCTTTTTAAAAATCCGTATAGTAGAAATAAAGTATGATACTTTCTGGTGATCACAAGCTATATGCAGAATGACTTGGAAAATAATAACTACTTTATGTCCTACATATAATTTTTCCATTAACAAAAACTTTACCTGTACAGGTGCTCAGGTATTGGGACTTGTGACCACGATGTGGACTGAATTGACACCGTGTGATGTTTGGCCTTGTGATGAATAGGGGGTGATGTGGTGACAGCTGTTTGAGGCTCTTCTCCCCATTGTTGATTCCCTGCTGCCTTCCCTCTCCCTGGCTCACATCAAAAAAGCTTGCCCAGTAATGATAAATTTATAGTGATAGTTCAATGATCACCATCCTGGAGAAGATTAGTCTCTGCTGAAGTACTATGGAAAAGATGTACTTAAGAAACAAATGCTGATTTGCTATTTTAGCAGCAGTAGACTCAAGAGTGGTTCTCAACAGAGGGAGCTCCTTGCACTGCTCGCCTGTAGGCATTGGGGAAATGTCCGTGTTGTCAAAACATCCAGGTGCCACCGTTTATGTTCAGACAGTACTAACATCTTGTGACATGCTGGAAACTCTTACAGAGGAATTGTCCCTCTGCAATGTGGACTAGGTGCACCTGGCTGTATCTTTCTTTGAAGAAGAATATTCTTCTTATAGTCCAGAATCAAAAGCCCAAGGCTTTTCAGAGTTCTGCTCCACTGTGCTAGTATGCTTCGATACACAGGGCATTTCTGCAGTTATACACATCTGGTTTTGAAATGTGCATCTACTACATTTCCTGAATGCTCCGTTTTCACCCATGTATAAAGTTGGGATGATAATACAGACTTTTAAGGCTATTATAAGGAGTGAATGGTATAATATACATATGAAGTGCTTAATGCACACAGGTGTAGCTTGATAAATATCAGTCTCCACATGGATAAGTTATTCTACAAGGATGCTTTCTCTAGAAAAAGACAGAGGATCCAGCACTTCTGCCCAACTACAGAGACACTGTGGAAGTGCCTACTGGGCCTTCTTGATTCTTCCACAGCAGACTGACTGGAATCTCACTGGCTATTTTTAGGAAAGCAGGCTGGGATTAAGCTTCACAATACTAGGCCATTCCCCTAGGTGTGTTTGATAGCTATTTGAAAGGATCTCTCACCTCAAATTGTGGACAGTGCTGCAGCATCTCCAGAGTTGCTGAGCCCTCTTATTTTGAGGTGCCAGTGTCCACCCAAGAATAGCAAAGTTAGAGACCATGGCAGGTAAGTGCTCTCAGCTCAGAAGGGAGGTGATGACCATGGCCATAGATTACCCACAAATCAAAGTCAAAGTGAGGATGAGGACCATATCCTGGAATATCCTGACCATATTCAGAAATGCAGGCTAACAGAGGTTGAATGCACAGTAAAGTTCTCTGCTAGCCTCAGATAATACCCAATTTCCTTATGAGTGGCTTTTAATTGCCTTTGGGGATTTGGCCAGAGTCCACATCTCCAGTGTCATCCTCTCCTTCCCCATATAGATTGTGCTTCAGATACAGGGAAAGAATTTGTGTTCTTTAATCTCAAGGCTTATTCTATGGTCTTCTGGTTTCTAGACTTTTGTCAAAAGGCCTATTTTTTTTTTCCCTCCCTATGATGCCATTTATGCTCCTACCTTTTGCATGGTGACTATTTTTCAGGCCACAGCTTTTGAGCCTCTCCCCCCCCCCACCCCCCCAGGAAATCCACACTCATCTGGGTGAGCCATGTGCTTTCATTGTATTTTATTGATTAACTAATTAAAGAATTTTTTGGCTCTCATTATGTAGTATTACTCTCTCAATGGAAGTGCTTTATTTTCTAATACTCAACTTTTTATCTGGCTGAAGCTCCAATTCCACCAAGCAAAACCTCAGAATGTCCTAGGATTTTCCTCCAGATCTTGTCCTCACCTCAAGGTCAAAGTACAGTCCTAGGACCCAAAGAATGAGGTGGGTTGAGGTGGTCCTAGAGCATGCAGTCCTGGTACTAGGTGCTCACCTGTTGTTCTCCAGAAGCTAGATTCCATTTAGGGTCAGCTTCTCCCTGCTGCATGTGCTCCTCAGGGACATCTTGCAAGACTTGTTTTCTTGGCTGTGGTACTGGATGTCACTGAATTCATACCATCCCTGCTGGAGAACTAGGAAGGACTCTTTCCTCTTTCCAAAGAATTCCCCTCTCTCTCCTTCTTGGAAACCCAAAGGGCCTGCCATTGATCTGCAGGAGAAGTGCTGATCTTCCTTAACTGTTCCTTCCTGTCTCTCCACAGAATTTGTTCATGACTAAAACTTCATTGCCACCTTTTGCTTCCTTAGTGACTTAGTCCATTTTGTGCTGCTGTGACAGAATATCACAGACTGGGTAATGTGTAATGAACAGAAACTTATTTAGCTCACCCTTCTGGAATCTGCAAAGTCCAAGGTCAAGCTGCATGAGGGGAGGGACTTCTTGCTGCATTAAAACATGGAAGATATCCCATGGGTGAAAGAACAGAGAAATAGAACTTGCAGCCTCAAGCCCTTCCATAATTGGCATTAATCCATCCATGCGGGTGGAGCTCTTGTGAACCAAACACCTCCACTGGGCTCTGCCTTTCAACACCATGTACTGGGGTTTGGTCAATGGAAGTTTCCAACATGTTCTTTGGTTGATGGGAGAGGAGTATTCAAACCATAGCACTTAGCAAACTCTAAAATTGTAGAGTTTAAGATTGAGAAAAGTAAGAATTCTCCCTGGAGGCAATGAATACATAGCTGACTACCTGTTTCAGTCAGCTTTTTTGCTGCTGTGACTAAAAGACCTGAAAAGAACAATTTTAGGAGGAAAAGGTTATTTGGAGCTCACAGGTTCAGAGGTCTCATCCATAGATCACGGGCTCCATTCCTTAGGGTTCCAGGTAAGGCAGAACATTTTGGTGGAAGAGTATGGTGGAGGGAAGCAGCTCATATGATGATCAAAAAGCAGAGAGACAAACTCAGCTCACAAAATATAAACCCAAAGGCACACCCCCAGGGACCCACCTCCTCCAGCCACACCCTACCTGCCCTCAGTTACCATTCAGTTAATCCCAGCAGGGGATTAATTTACTGATTGGGTTATGAGTCTCAAATCCCAAGTAGGCCCAAATCTTCACATCAGATTAGGCCTCGACTTCCTTAACAAGACTCCTAAAGTCCAAGAAATAAAAGCAAGAATTAATAAATGGGATAGATTAAAACTAAAAAGCAGCTTCTCAGCAAAAGAAACAATCCATGAAATGAACAGACAGCCTACATTCTGGGAGGAAATTTTTGCCACACGCACATCAGAGCACTAATCTTCAGGATATATAAAGATCTCAAGAAATTTAACACAAAAAAAAACAACCCAATCATTAAATGGGCTAAGGAGCCGAATAGAAACGTCTCAGAAGATGATATACAATCAATAAACGATATATTAAGAAATGTTCAACATTTCTAGCAATTAGAGAAATGCAAATCAAAACTACTCTTAAGATTTCATCTCACCCCAGTCGGAATGGCAGTTATCCAAAATACAAGCAACAATAAGTGCTGGCAAGGATGTGAAAAAGGCACACTTTTACATTGCTGGTAGGACTGCAAATTGGTGCAACCTATCTGGAAAGCAGTATGGAGATTCCTTAAAAAACTTGGAATGGAACCACCATTTGACCCAGCTATCCCACTCCTCAACCTATACCCTAAAGACTTAAAAACAACATACTACAGTAATGCACCACTTCAATCTTTATTGAAGAATAATTCACAATTGCTAAACTGGAAGCAACCTAGATGCCCTTCAATAGATAAATGGATAAAGAAACTGTGGTACATATACACAATGGAATATTACTGAGCAATAAAAGAATAAAATTTTGGCATTTGCAGGTAAATGGATGAAATTAGAGAACATCATGCTAAGTGAAGTAAGCCAATCCCAAAAAAACAAAGACCAAGTGTTCTCTCTGATTAGTAGATGCTGATACATAATGGGGGTGGGGTGGGGAGCATGGAAGAAATGGAAGAACTTTGGATGGGGCAGGAGGGAGGTGGGGGAGAGAAGGGGGAGTGGCAGTAGCAATAATGGTGGAATGAGATAGACATCACTACCCTAGGACAAAGCAGGTACCCAAATTGGAGTATGAAAAAAAAAAAAAAAATGGAGCTATTGGAAGCAAACCAGAACTCTGTTCCCTCTTTCTGCCACCTAAAGAATATGCACAGTTGATTTATTTTTTCTATGAATTAATGGCCTTCTTAGAAATCTTGATATGAGCCGGGCACAGTGGTGCACGCCTGTAATCCCAGCACTTTCTGAGGCTGAGACAGGAGAATCGGGAGTTCAAAGCCAGCCTCAGCAACGATGAGGTGCTAAGCAACTCAGCGAGACCCTGTCTCTACAAAAAACAAAAATAGGGCTAGGGATGTGGCTCAGTGGTCAAGTACCCCTGAGTTCAATCCCTGGTACCAGAAAAAGAAAAGAAATCATGATATGTAATAATATTAACTTGTATTAAGAGATAATGGTCTTTTTTTTTTTTTGTATGTTCTTTTTTTGGTATATTTTTCTGTTTTCTAAGAAGGAAAAAAGTACACAGTAATAAATACTCATATACATTTAAAAATAGATTTCATTACTTTTTAAATTACACATTTTGTTGTTTTTAATTATCAAGTTCGATATTGCAGCATGTGAGTTCTTTAGGATTTTTTTTAGAAAGTATCATCACTTAATGCACCTCGTTCATCTGTTCGTTCCTGCGGCCTTGCTCTGGCAGCTGTTGGAGGCAGAGCACTTCCTTGCAAGGCTCTTCTATCATGTTTATGTGCATATTAATGAAACTCCACAACTTCCCTATTTTAACTTGAACACTTCACTGCCACTTCAGCTGATTATGGCTCTGGATAATTGCCACAGTGAATCCCATATTTAGTGGAAACAAAATATATTGATGACAAACATGTTTCTTATCAAAAGTCAGAAAGATGGATCTGAATTCAGATTGTGCAGTAGAAACAAGAATGTAAACTCATTAGACAGACAAGATGCAGATTTACAGAGCCTGGGAAAAATGATGAGGACAGCTTCAAATGTGAGGGAAGAGGCAGCATCAGGCCTCATTATTGTAAAAGCTTGGCTAGAAAATAGATTTTTCAGGACATGCTTGTGTGGAGGTGAATATTAAATCATGTGGTCCCTGGGGAGGAGACTGAGCAAGTGCCCAGTCAATGTGGTGGAGCAGCTAATGGGCTGGAATTACTGCGATCACAGTTGTCATTTTTCATTGTGCTTCTGTTCCGGTTCTGCCTAATCAGAGCACTAAACCAGGAATTGGAGGCCATAGGTTCTCTTTTTGTAGGTCTAGGTGGTCTTACAGTTAAAAATACAATTCCATTTTCCCGTGTGTATACCTAATGTCAATTATGTGTTCTGCATATACAGGTTTTTTAGCCCAAATCAAATCTCCAGGACTACACTCAGGGAGAGAGAGAGAGACCACATGGGCTAACTCCTAATTTTCTTTGAAGTCCCACCTGAAATGTGAAATGTGACTTGTGTGATAGGCTGAATAATGACTCTTCAAAAGATATCCATGCCCAAACTCCTGAATGTTGCCTTAGATGATCAAGACTTGAAGTGGGGAGATCACCTATGTCCTCACAAGAAGGAATCTGACAGGCAGAAGAGAAGGCTGTGTGACTATGGAAGAAGAGGGAGGCATGATGCAGCCACTGGCCAAGGATCGCTGACAGCCAGCAGAGGCAGGGGACAGATTCCCCCCCCCTTCCGCCCCCCGCAGCCTCTAGCAATGGTGCAATCATGCCAACACTTTGATCTTGGCCCCAGTGATACTGATTTTGGACTTCTGGCATCCAGAACTGTGAGAGAACATATTTCTATTGTCTTAAGCCATCAAGTTTGGGATAGTTTGTTACAACAGCAGTAGGAAACTTCCTTCAGACCTCCTGGATTGACTTCTCAATTTGGGGTTGGGTGCCCTTTCTGCATCTTTTGACAATACCCAGTACTGATGATGGCATTGCTTACCAGTTACTTGTTTAAATTCTGTAGATGTGGGGATCTATTATTCTTATGAGACTAGGCGCTAGCATTGCACTTGGCATGTGGTAGGTATTTACTGAATAAATGAGAAACTTAATTTGTTGGCATCGTGTTACTCAAACTTCCAATATTTAAGGATTGCCACTTTAGTTTTCTAGAATGGTTATTTGTGTGTGTGCATGTATGTGATCCCAAAGATCCAAGTTCCACAGTCTCCAAACAAGTTGCCCCTTAAAAAGAAGGGGGAAAAAGCAAAAATTTTAGTTGAAAATTATGTTTCTACAGAAGAACTGATATTTTGGAAATAATTGAACATTATAAGACTCTGAAGGTGTCAAGAAGTAAACTCAAAGTTTGAGTGATTAAATGAAATTTCCTTTGCTTTAAATTTTTTAATATAAACTGAGCCTTTTACTGAGCTTACTTGATATAATGGATTTGTAACAAAATGACCATGTATAAGATAAAATATGTCAGCCGTTGGAAAATGTGCCAAAGGCATTTTTAATCTTTGGTTGGGTCCATAGGGCCCAGATGGCACCCTGTGGGGAGAACTGGAATCCCCTGAAGGCATGGCAGTTAAAGCATGCGGAAAAAGTTAGTCCCAGGATGGGAAGAAGTGGGGACTGATGAGAAAGTCTTCTTTACTCCTGGGACCAGGAGTGAATTGGACTCAAATTTCCACATCTGAAAAACCTGAAATGGTGTTAGGAATGGGACAGAACAGCACCTGGCCATCTAAAGGTACACTGAGAACAACCACCAGACAAGTCTCTGCTGTTCGGCTATAAGTACACTATCAAAAGGGGGAAGAGTGGGCAGCTTTTAATATAGCCCGTATCTGGGGAAATATTTGTGAAGTCTTCTGGTAACTGGAGGATGTGTTTGCTTTTGTCTTTAATAGTGATGATAAGAATAACTTGGGATGTGAAGAAACAATCATGGAGGTTTTTGGATATGGGACAAGGGGCCCTGGGGATGTGCAAACTTCCTTCTAATCTAACCAGTCTTCATACTTGGTAACTACTTTTTTTTTTTTTTTTTTTTTACCCTAAACCAGTAAAGATGGATACTTTGACACATTTGGCAGGAGTACAGTTTTCCTGTGGGGTTTCACTTTAGGTCACCTAGAGAAGGGACTGGGCCATTTTGGCTCTTTTGAACTGGTTCCTCATGGTTTTCTGTGGAAAGCCTTATCTGAAGAGAGGAACAACTTTGAAGGGATGCTAGGCTAGCAGCCAGCAGCTTCCTTCCCCTGCAAGAAAGCACAGGTGCTTAACCCTGTAAATTCTTGCTTACCGGGAACTGATTGAGATGATTCACTCCTCTTTGTTAAGGAGTCTGGGGATGGAGATCACTCTCACAGAGCTGCTTCCTGTTGAATGAGGATGCCATTGTATGGCCCTGAGTTAGAGAAATAAAACCCTCTTGATGCTAAATTTGTTAATTAGGTCTGAAGATTACAAGGAGCACTCTAAGAGTCAGTATTGCACATGGCCATTATTTGTAACTGTCCATTGTTTGTAATCACTCCAGGCAAGAACTAACAAACTTAGCTAAGATGCTGAAGAGGTAGGACCCAAAAAGCAGTAGTAACGGTGACATGGATGAGAGGTGTCCTTACTTTGAAGAACAGTAGGAGTATTGGCCAGCAAACCATAATAAGGAGGCACCCTGAGCTAAACACCAGAAATACAAAAGCAGTATTGTAGTGTTTTATAGCCTACTTACGGTAGTATGCAAGTCCCATTGATTATGACGTAACTACATTGGACATGATTGCAACTTTCTGGTCAAACACAAAAGAGCATAAGCAGACAGATGATCAAATCATGAAGGTAAACAGATCAACCAGGAGAGCAGAGCAAAAAAGAAATCATTGCTTATCTCTCTACTTATCTGTTTGACCTTCCTTAGTTTCCCTGTGAGTTCCTGTCCCAGTTCATGGGAGTGGACTTCCCTGGGCTCACCTGAGTCACTGGGGCCCTCTGCACTCAGGTATGATGAATCCAGGGAGTTACACCTTGCAATTTAAGAAAAGAGAGTGAACAGTTAGTAAAATTAAAAAAGACCCTGTCCAAAATGGGTTAGGTTGGTCCTGAGACCCCAGCCCTCAGGTTTTAAAATTTACCCAATCCTCTAGTTCATAGCACTGGAGTTTTATCTCTGAAGGAGATGGAAGATTGAGGATTGTATACCTAGTAAGAGCAGACATTACCTGTCCTAGGTTGATTGTGTTTTCTTGCCAGTTCAACCTCTAGAGCAGGGTGCATTCCAGAGCATGTTCCCCCAGAGAGGACCTTCCCTACAGCATCTCGAAGGGGCTGAGCTTGAGCCTTCCTTTGGAAGCAGCTCTGATATGGGTCAGAGCAGCAGGTGAGTTTCAACAAGCTTTCTTGAGGTGTTTGGCACAGTTTAACCAAGGCAATAATCTTGAGGGTGCAATATATTCTCCATTGTGTTTTAAGCATCAGAGAGACTCCAGTTGCTGTCTTTGAAACAAGAGCAGGTCTATTGTCACTTTGGAGAGACTGAGGACATCCAAGCCTTGAGACTATTTTCTTTAGAAGACCTTTTATAACCTATCTTGCTTTTTCTGTTCTGTACAGACTTCTGTAGAAGTCCTCCATTCACCCAGCAAAAACATCCACAAAAATAAAGAGATACTTAAGGAGCTGTGATTGTAGCTCAGTGGTAGAGCGCTTGCCTCGCATGTGTGAGGCCCCGGGTTGGATCCTCAGCACCACATACAAAGCAATGAAATAAAGACATTGTGTCCATCTACAACTAAAAAATAAAAATAAAAAAAGAGATACTTAAATCCTCCTGGGGAAGCTGGTATGACTGTAATATCCTCTTGCCAGTCCTTTCCAGGCAGCATGCCTCTGGCTTGCCCTCCCCTCACCAATAGGGAGTACAGGCAAACTTGTTGGAAAGTTGTTTCATTGACAGTTGTTGGTTTCCTTTGTTATTTCTGAGTCTTCACTCTGATGCCCTCCACAGTGCATGAGAGCAAGTTTTTGTTGTTAGCACTGGGTAGGCCTCTCTCTTTCCTGCCTACCCTATGAGCGTGGATCACTGGGAATGTATATTTGGAATCAGTATGTACAGCAAATGTACTCCCTTTTCCTAATTTCAGGGCTTGGGCAAGGGTCTTATTTCAGCCTTTTGAGCTGAAGTTCCTGGGAGAGGTATTTTGTCTCCATGGTCTCATGGAGATAGACCATTACATAACTGGCCTGATATTGACTATTAGCTACAGAACTGCTCCCATCCACAAACCATGCTTCAGCATTTGGCAGGGTCTTATTCTGAGGGTATTTTCTGCTTAAGGACACTTAGCCTATTAGTTCCAAGCAGTCATGTACTATATTATGGTTTGGATCTTTAACATCCCCTGAAAAGCACATGTGTTAGACAATGTAACGATATTTAGAGGTGAAGTGATTAAGATTATGAGAGCTATAGCTTCTTAAGTAGATTAATCCATTTGATGGATTAATAATTTGAATGTACTACTAAATAATAACTATAGGCAGGTGGGGTATGGCTAGAGAAAGTAGGTCACTAGGACTATGACTTTGAGCACTAGATCATTTCCCTGGTTGTGTGTGTGTGTGTCTCTCTCTCTCTCTTCCCCTTCATGCCTACCATGAGCTGACCAGCTTTCCTCCTCTATGTCCTTGCACTTGATGTATATCTCACCTCAGGTGCCCCTCAGGCTCAGAGCAATGGAGTTGACTGTCCATGGACTGAACCTTTGAAACCATGAGCCCCAAGTAAACTTTTCCTCATCTAATTTGTTCTTATCAGATACTTTGATCACAGTGACAAAAACCTGATTAACACATACTTATGCTTTTTGTGATACAGATAGCAAAATGGCTGGGTTAAGTGACCAACAAGGTTGTAGTCAGATGGGGGACATTTACCACCCAGTTAGGCTATTGTAGCATCCAGCCATTTGTCATCTATAATGATTTTGGTCTCCAGGATACTAGAGACATGGTGTGGGTTTCAGACTGTTAGTGGCTGCCCCAGTATTAGTTTTTCTGCATCCTTGATTAATAAACAGGTTGTCTTTAAGCATGGTGACCATCCCTAAGACGTAGTATACAATTGTTTAAAGATATAGGCCACCACTCTTCTTAGGGGACCGCAAGTCTAGTTAATGCACCAGCTGTGATCTCTTATCTTTCATGCACATATAAATCAAATGACAAAGCTAGGAGAGGTCATCAGCTGTTCCTTGAGCTTATCAGAAGCTTGAGTGCACTAAAATAAATCTCTCATCTCTATACTTTGTCATATAGATTTATTTATTTATTTTTTGATTAACCCAAAAATTGGAATCCAAATATGTCAGAAGCCTGACGTATCCAGGATTCCTCACAGTTGCTTCTGAGTTTTCGGAGGGACTAACGGGCAGATAGTTTGCTTCCTTGGGGTTAGTTGCTTTGTCCTTGAGATTTTATAAACCAGATATTTCACTGTTGTTTGAAAATCTTTGCCTTTTCTTTAGAGAGCTTGTAGCCCTTTTCAGTCAAGAAATTTAAGGCCTCTACTGAAGCCTCTTTAGATAGACTTACAATTAGTATATTGTCTACATGGTGTAGTTATGTCTGCTTTCCAAATTTATTTCCATTGTCTCTTCTCAGAATCTCTCCAAATATGATAGAGGAGCATTTGAATCCCTGAGGAAGCACAGTCCAACAATAGGGCTGTTTTTGGTGTGTCTTTGGGTTCTCCCATTCTAAACCAAACAATTGCTGGTACCAAGAGTCCAGTGGGATGCAAAGGAAAGTATCCTTTAAATCTAGAATCATATAGTAATTACTGTCGCTGGGAAAGTTAACTAATTATGTATAGGAATTAGGAACTACAAAATAATGTCTCCCACAGCTTTGTTTATTGCCCATAATCTCACGCAAACCTATATTCTCCCATCCCTGGTTTCTTATTTGGCAGTGTGGGAGTATGACAGGGAGACCTTCAAGGTCTTATTAAATCTTGAGTGAGAAACTGATTAGGCAGGCTTGGTTTCAGCCATGGCCTCAGGTTTCAGGAGGTTTTTTTTTTTTTTATTGGAGGCCAGGTGTTAATTTGTTCTAAGATAATTTTTTTCAAGTTTGGCTCTAATAGCTCATGCCACTGGTCCCTGAGCCCCGACCTCAGGTGTGACTTGAATCAATATGTTTTCAGGGACAGTTTCAGGGACTGTTGTCACTTCATGGAACAGCTCCGCAAGAACCTGTATTTCTATCCTATCCTGCTGAAGACTGATGGTTACCCTTAGTTTGATTAACAGGTCTCATCCTGAAAGGGAAATGAGGAACTCAGAAACATACTGAAATGAGTGCTTTAAAACATTTGAACCCACTCCACAAGTTGGAGACTTGAGAAGGTGCTTGGTTTCCCCTCCTTCTTATACCCCTTTTATGGTATATTCTCTCTCAGGCAGAGTTTCCTTTTCAGTAGTCAATACTGAATAGAAACTCAACTTCCTGTCTAGCTATATCTGAGGCAACCTGAGGTTCCTCAGAGATAATCTGGATCATATTAGGGAAAGTCAGATAAGGATTCCTTGGCTCCATCAATCCTCATCTTCTGCAAGGGGAAGCTGATAGGAATTGGGTTTGTCCCCTACCTTCCCTCTCTGGGAACAATTCAGGCATTACCAATATCCCTTCTGCTTGCAAAAAGACTGCCTGGAGCAGTCTAAAGATCTGCTTTCCAGAATTAAATTTCTTTGTTGTTGGCACTGGGTAGGCCTCTCTCCTTCCTGATTACCCTATGAGCATGGATCACTGGGAATGCATATCTGGAATCAGTATGTACAGCAAATGCACTCCCTTGTTCTAATTTCAGGGCCTGAGCGAAAGGATATTGGTTAAGTCCAAGCTTTGATGGGGTCCAAGTGTACTTACTCATGGTAGTTTGTTTTTTACTCTTGGGTTACTTAAAGTAGATGGAAGTGTGACTGCCATCAGGGGAGCCTGCTTCCTCATATTCTTGTTTTCTTTCTCCACTTTGGTCATCTCTCTCTTGTTGAACACCTTGAAGGCAATCTCTACCGGTTGAGAAGAGTAGAGATTTTTGGGCCCACAACCAATATTTGGAGTTTTCTCTGGATATCAGGGGCATTCTGAAATGTGAACTGAATTCTCAAGGCTACTTGGGACCTCTTGTCTCATTCTTTCAATGCTGCATGAAGGCCAAAGGGTTTTCATATGGCCTCTGCTAAATTTCTCTGTTTGTATCAGTTAACTGTGAGTTTGTTAGCTTTTTGCATCTCTTTGAAGAGCATATTCCTATAATACTCTAATACAGCTCACCATGCAGCTGTGTTGGAGTCCAAATCAGGAGAGACTCCTGGGACCAACTGTTCAGCAGTCAGCCAAACCTGGTTGTCAGTGTGATTAGTAGGGTCCTTATCAGCTTCCTTTTTTGGCCTCTGCCCGCACAGCTGATTTTTCTTCTCTAGTCAGGAGTTTGGACATAAGAGTTTGAAGATCTACCCATGTAGAGTTATGAATTGTAAAGATAACCCTCATAAGAGTGATAAATCCTCCCTGGCCATGTGCCTTCTAGTTGTACAAGTCAGAGGTGATAAAAGGCACATGTACATAAACAAGATTTCCCTCTCCATCTGGACCTGTTGGAGGGAAAACTCCACTTCCTGGTTTGTAATTACTCTCATATCTGGTGATGCTGTCAGGAAGAGGAAAGTATATAGGATCAGGGGATGGTCTAAGTGCAAAGGCCCTGACAGAGGCTTTCAGTCAGGAGGGTATGGAGGTGACTGATCCAATTGCTCATGAATTGGGTCTTGCAGAGCAGTAGGACTCAACTCTTTCTAGACTTGGGGAAAAGTAAAGCAGCTCTTCATCTTCCAGAGAACTTTCAAACACTAGGAGAGTGTTTCCCTTCTTGGTCAAAGGTTTACCTTTAACCATTAACAAATTAACCTTCATTTTAGTTAATTTGTTTTTCTTTTGGGGTTCTTCATTCTGATATAAGGCCATCAAACACTGCATGTGGGGAATCTCATCCCATTTCCCCTGCCTCTTATAGAATAGGTCTAGTTGTAGAATAGTATTGTGATTTAGGGACCCATTCTCAGGCCATTGATTCTGGTCTCCCAGACCATATTGTGGCCCTGATGTGGTAGAGAGAAAGATCATGGGTTTCTTAGTCGTTGACAAATAACCAAATTTTTGCCAGTGATGAAGGAGACACCTTTATGCGTTCCCCTCTGGTATGGAGACTTTTTGCCTATACAAGTGACCTCCTGTCACAAATTTATCTCCAGCTATATAAGGAAGGGCTGGTAGAAATGATTAGATGGAACATAAAACCCACAGTTTGCCCAAGTATGATTTTCAAATATGGTCTATTGCCAAAGGATTTCAGAACTTTGAAGTTGTAAACTTACTTAGCTGCAGGTTCTGAAATATTAAAAAAGCCATGCTTCTTTCTGAAGCTCCAAGATTTAATTCTTTTTATCCTGGAGCAGATCTGCACAATATTCTGTAATGAATCTTACCATGGCCAGACATCCCTGACCAGTCTCCCCTTCAGGCAGGGTGAAGATACTTTACAATCTCCCAGACCTTTAATTGGTGGCAGCCAGATGGACATGTCTTGTAATCTCCCAGGCCTCTAGTGGATATTGGCTAGGATGGAGATGTCACAGTCTCCTAGACCTCTAGTTGACCTTTATGTACACTTTCTGCACTAGGTTCTTTTTTACTTTACTACCAGAATCCTGTTAGCCTACCCAAGGGTCTGGCACTACTCATTGCTCCAGGGAACTTCCCAACAAAAGGTTCAGGTTGGCTGCTGAGTTCATCTAGGATAATGGCAGTACAGGGCTCATCTGTCAGGTGTCAAGAGGGTGCTTCCTCTGTCTGCTTGGGACCTGCGCTTGGCATCATAGAAGAGCCAGCCCAGGACAGGTGGTTGCTATCCACTGTTTCTGTGGGGACCCAAGTTGGCAAAGGTCCATAAGGCTTCAAAGGACAGACCATCATTCTAGTTGGCCAAAATCTGTAACCTAACACAAAGAGCTTGCCTCTTGGTGAATGCAAAGGAGATAAGCACAACCAGGAGACAGAAGAGTGAAGAGATGTTTATGACTTACAGCAGGAGAGGAGAATGCTGGGGTAACTCCCAAAGAAGTTTCTCCCCAAAAAGAGGAAGTAAGGGGGAAACTTATGCATATTCATACAGGGGAGATTTGTCTTTTCATGTGGAAGTAGAAGTATTCCAGCACATGCACAATTCAAGACCGTGGTTCTTCATATGTTTCATGTTTAAAAATGACAGATAAGAACACCTCTGGGGTAGAGAATTTAGCCTTATAATGAGATTATAAGGGACAAAGTTCACTCCTCTAGATACCTAGAGGAGGTACTGGGTGATTTGGGCTGTTTTGAACTGCTTCCTTGTGGTTTACTCTGGAAGGTTTTGTCTGAAAGAAAGGACAACTTGAAGGGTTATTAGCAGTCCACAACTTCTTCTCCCCATAGGTGCTTAACTCTGTAAGTTCCTGCCTAGTAGGTAACAGGTGTAGTCAGCTTTCTAATTCCTTCTTATGGTACCAGTAGCCGAATAGTACTTTCTGCCATTTCCTCTTCCTCTCTGATTACTATTACAACACTCATTCAGTGGCCATGTAATGAAATTTGAGCCAGTTGGACATGAGCAAAATGGATACATGCAATTTCTATCTTCCTAACTAAGAGAAAACCTGCTATTTTTGGACCTTGTTTTTCCCTTTCCCATAGTTTTGTATATTGATTTAATGTTGACCTGACTTTGCCATAAAAGACAATGCCCCAAAATAATGCAAAGAAATAAGACAGAGAAAACTCATGTTCCTGGAGAAGAGCTTCCCCACCAGCCTAGAGCCACTAGCCTGTTACATGAGAGAGGAGCAGAAGTCAATCTTTTTTTGAAGTCACCTTTTTTTTTGGGGGGGGGCAAGGGATTGAACTCAGGGACACTCAACCACTGAGCCACATCCCCAGCCCTATTTTGTGTTTTATGTAGAGACAGGGTCTTACTGAGTTGCTTAGCACCTCGCCATTGCTGAGGCTGGCTTTGAACTTGCGAATCTCCTGTCTCAGCCTCCCAGGCCACTGGGATTACATGCCAGGCGTGCGCCGCGTCCAGCTGAAGTCACTTATTTTTGATGTCTTTGTTTTAGCAATGTAATTCCTATTCCAGCTAATATAAATATTGATAACTATCATTACAAAAACCTTAAATTTGTAAGCAATGAAAAAAATAAATATTGCAGATACTGGAAAGCTGGCGAACCTTGTAAATGTCAAGGTGATATTTGGTAAAATTGTCCTCTGCAATTCCTTGGAAAAAAGACCACATGTCACATCATTAGCCATTTGAGAAGAGCCAGGATCTTTATATGCTGGCTCCTCTTTGCTGTTTTCATAGGATATTATGGGAAAGAAATGAGCCCAGGGAAAACTAACCAATTTGCAAGAATAGCTGGAAGAGAAGAGAATCCATGTGGTTGGAAAAATCAACTACTCTGAATCACACAAAGACAGGAGATGTGGTGTCAGTAAGAGTGTTTTTCAGTGGCTTCCCATTGAAAGATTCTCAACTGAATAAGTGAGTTAGATCCAGCAACAAAGATCAGATTAAGCCTATTATGTCAGATGGCCTCAAGGAAAATGTCTTTAAAGTAGAGAAAGAGTGATGGTTAAATTCTGAAGCCAGAGAACAAGGCAAGCTTAAATATTCACAAATAAGAACATTGGGTGGTTACTGATACATTAAATCCAACCAGAATCAAATAAACCAGAGACCTACCCTGTATTTGGGTAAATTATATTTCTAAACAAATCACAGGTCTGTCATTGTTTAATCCTAATACAATCCTCAGGCTCATAAAACTGCATGAGTAGAAAGCAGTCTAAAAAGAAATGGAAATTCCCAAAGAGGTGCCAGGGAAGGGATGTCTCCAAACTCAAATGCAACCATGGAAGACAACAGCCAAGAAACAAGCACTCAGAGGCAAGGCCCCGGAGGCTCAGGGGAAATGGATGAGGGAATTCCTCTCAGAAACCAGAACCAAAGTCTTACCAAGGGAAGTACTACACCACCAGGGCAGTGCCATGTGTAGTTACTGCCTGGCAAGACTCCATCACTGCCAAGGACTAATGGCTGATACGTATTTTGTTTCCCTCTCTCTGTCTCTCATTTATTTTTTGTACTGAGATTGAACCCAGGGCGTTTAACCATGGAGGCACATCCCCAGCACCCACCCCTCCCTTTTAAATTTTGAGATAGGATCTTCCTAAATTACCTATGGCCTTACTAAGTGGCTGAGGCTGGTTTTGAACTTGCTATCCTCCTGCCTCAGCCCCCTGAGTGGCTGGGATTACAGGCGTGCACACTGCACCCAGCTTGTTGTTTTCTCTTTTCTGAAAAGGAATTTCTGTTGTGCATACCTGGTCTTACATACCATTGTTTATTGAGAATAATGCGAGTGTGGGGAGCATCAGAGATGAGCCATGGTAGGAGGAGAGAATGATCTGGTAATGTGTCTACTGGGAGACACATCCAGAACTGGTGGAGGAGGCTAATCATTGCCCAGGTATCTCAGACTTTAAGTTGGGTGCAGTAGCTGGAAGGGCCCCTCAGCTATTGCTTAGGGAAGAGGTGAATGTATCCTATGTGAGGGAATAAAAGACTCCATAGTGCTCTTTGGGAGTTTAGAGGGTGAACTCTGGGAAAATTCTATTCATTTCTCAGCTTGCTTTCCAGCTAGCTGTGGACAATTGACAACTTTTGTGATGGAAGAATAATTAGAAAAACCTATGTTTCTGACCTGTATAAATCTTTCTAGCTTGTACTAAACGTATTATTCTGGGAGAGAGAACTTTCTCTTACATAAATCATTATGCTTTTGGGGACTGCTTTTTACATCAGTTTGATCTTAATACCTCATACAGAAGCTCTTCAGTTTACAATGGGGTTGAATCCCAGTAAACCCTTCCTGGGTTGAAAATTTTGTAAGTTGAAAATGCATTTAATATGCCTAAACTCCCAAGCATCATAGCTTAGCCCAGCCTGCCTCAAACATGCTTGGAACACTCACATAAGTTTACAGTTGGGCATTGTTAAGACAGTATTAGACGGCATTTCACTAGCCTGGGAGAAGTGCTTCAAACTTCAAAATTCGAAATACAGTTTCTGACATATGTAGCTTTTGTACCATCGTAAAGTTGAAAAATACTAAACTAAATCCTCAAAAGTTGGGCGTCATCTCATTTGTTCCTTGTATAAATATCAATTGACTGAACATGAAAACTGCTCTAGATTATACTTGGCTACCTGCTCACAGTGTTAGATGAATGTAGGAAAAGCAAGTAGCCATTCTTAGACATGGCTCTTAAATGCCATTTTGGGGAGTATTGAGAGAAGACAGCATATGGAAGAGCTGGAACGTCTGATGTCCTCCATGCCATGGTTCTCATGTCTGGATCAACAGGACTCAGGCTGAATCTATTCCTACCACATTCATAGCTTAACGACTTCTGTCAGAGATCTCTGAACTTTCCTAGCAATTCCTCTGGCATAAGTGAGTAATTTGTAAATATGATGGAAAAAATCAATGTGAGATCCCAATAAACCCTGCAATCCCCCTAAATGTACTGAAAATTTGTGAGAAGGCCTTGCTTAAAATTCTGCTTATACCGTACTCTTTGGTTAAAATCTTCTCTTGAATGTATTACTGCATAAACCTCACCTTCATGGCATGGTGATACCTATAAACTTGATCACTAGTAGAGAAATCAAGTTGTACCCTAAAAATATTTCCTTATTTCCAATTCTGTACTCACTACACTAGGCTTAATTGCAATGAGGTTTCCTAATAACTGAGTTCAAAGGGAAGTAAGTGGGATCTAACAGAACACTTCCCAGTTTCACTTCTCTTCCTGTGAGCACCTCTAGCTCTTGGTTTTTGCCTTCCATCCTGTGTGTGAGCTATGACGTTCCTCCTTCTCCACTTGCCAAACTGTGACAGTGAGCAGGGAGGATACTAGACAGACCTCAAATCATCCCAATCATGAAAGAAAACCATTAATATCTGAGGGTTTCTAATTCTAATTTTCTCACAACCCTGGATGATCATAAGGCATTTGAAAGAATATTCAGAAGTTTAGGTTTCAAAAGAATGACTTACCACTGAAGGTATTCCTGTCAACTTGGACTTCCTCTTGCTTAAATTTCTAAAGTGGGACTGACTTGGTTTTGAATCTGACCAGACTTCCCTTCTGTCTGTGCACTGTGTGTGGTATTTTATTTATGTCTTCCTGGCATCTGACTCTTTGCCCATCTCTGCAATTGTTTTTATTATTTGTATTTTGATGACCAGTATTTATTTGTAGAGGTTCCAACTTCTTATGTGCTCAAGAAAATAAACTCCTGCTAATTTTCTTATTTTCTAAATAAATTCATAACCTGTATGGTTTTGTATTATGCTGCACATCTTAGGATGATATAATTCTTTTATGCTCACATGCAAATAAGCATTATCCAATAATAAAAAGTGCTAGATGCACTTGAACGAAAAGCTCTGATAATTACACAATCTTTAAATTAATTAATGAGCCAAAGGCAGCTAAACATTAGCATTTAGAAAGATCTCTCCAGCATTAGCTACTAATGAGTTCATTGAGATCCATCATGCAACTCGTTTTGGAAAGCATAGGCTGTATTTAATCATATTCAATCAGGTCTAATATTGAAATTATGAACACAAGGCATTGTTGAGTGTGAAATTACCATAGAATTTTAATTGTTAAACATATTTCTTATTGGTACTCCCAGATGAATGATAATTTGAAGGAAGTAGGTAATCTGTATACAGTGGGCCATTTGCTGAATAATAAGAAATTCTAAGGTGTCCCAATTCTAGTTAACTGTTCACATACAGATTCTACACGCATTCATCTCAGCTACTTTAGAGAGTCTACTGCCCTCAAGCACACGGGTGCACTTTTGACTTTTACCTTTCAAAAGATAATTTTCTCTGAAAGTGAAAATGTTTTTTTTCTTGGAAAGAACAGAAAATTTTAGAAATGTTATTTTGACAACTGATTTATGTTATGAAAACTTTTAAATAGAAATAAAACAATACAGAACTACCCTTTATTCCCAACTGCCTTCCTTTTACATACTAGCCACACTCTGAAGGGATCCACTACCCTGACCTCTAACAACACTGAAGCATTTTGCCTGTTTTCATGCTTTAAATAAATGGAACCATTTAGAATAGATGGTATCTTTCTTTTTGTCTAGTTTTTGTTCTGCATAACATGGTAAGATTTATTCACACTGTTGCATGCCATAGGGCATTCATTTCTTATTCTTGTGTAATATGCCACTGTCCAAATTTGGACTATAATAGTCCAAAATTAACTTATCTATTTTATTGTCATAGGATACATGAATAGTTTCCAGTTTTGGCTATTGTGGATTAGGCTACTGTAGTACATGGTTTTGTGGGGAGGGGGGAGGGATATTTTATTTTTAAATGTGATAAAATGCACATAACAAAAAATTTACCATCTTAACCATTTTTAGGTATACAGTTTAGTAAAATTCTAGTAAAATAAATAAGCGGGAAGCCATTGGCCCAAAGCTATCTCTGCACTTTAAGTTCCTCTACAACAAATTACAACCTAACTTAGTACATAAACAAACTGAAACCTTAGGAGTGTGTGTGTATGTGTGTGTAGATATATATATATATATATCTACACACACACACATATATATTTTTAAATAAATACCTAGGTTTCACCCAATCATAAATAGTGGAGCTTTAACCAATCACAGGCAGCCAACTGATTAGAACATACCCAAATAAGGTAAATGCCTGGCTATAGCCAATCAGATGATTTTTCTACTTTACTTCCACAATCATCTGTTAAAGCTCAGTGCTCATGGTGCTGGGTGGAGTTCTACAAACCTCTCCTGGTTTTGAGGGCTGCTTAACTCATGAATTGTATATTGCCCAAATAAACTGTTAGATTCAATTTGTGTAAAAGTATTCTTTTAATAATATATTCATATTGTTGTGCAACTGGTTTCCAGATTTCTTTTTATCTTGTAAAACCGAAACTTTGTACCTGTTAAAAAATAACTTCCCATTCCTTGCTACCCACAGACCCAGGCAATCTCTATGTACTTTCTGTGTCTATGGATTTGACTACTCTTACAAAAGTGAAAACATATGGCACTTTTCTTCTTTGTGATCACCTTGTTTCACTTAGCTTAACGTGCTCAAGGTTCATCTACATTACAGCATGTGTCAGAACTTTCTTCCCTTTTAAGGTTGAATGATATTCTGTTATCTGTACATATCACGTTTTAGTTCATGTTCTTGGTGAACATGAACACAATGCTGATGGCAGTATATGTAGTAAGGTCTTAGAGTGCACAAAATTTTGACTTTAGTAGACTGCCAAGCAATTCTCTACAGTGATTTTACCAACTTACATTCTTACCAGGTATGTGAACAAACTACATTTTAAAATTATCATTTCTTTTAGCTTCATACACTACAATGGCCAGAGGCCAGTTATAAGGTTGTATTGAATATATTAGTTAAGGTAACATCAGCTTTTTCAGTACATAAATTTCATTTCTCACTCTACACAAGTTCAGTGTGTGTATTCCCAATAGGGCTATCTCCTTGCCTCTGAGAAGGGATCCGAGTACTCACAATTCTTTTCTTTTGTGGTTCTACTATTTTCAACATGAGTTTTCAGTATTCTCCTGAGCACTGACATCCAGAGGAACCAGTGTGGAGAAGCACACAATCTTTGTGTAGACATCTCAGCCCGGAAGTGACAAGCAATCCTTTCTGCTCACATTCCCTTAGTAGGAGCAAGTCTCATGGCCCGTTTGCTGCACAAGGTTGGGAAAAGGTGTTCTCTAGCTGGGTGGCTGCTTCCATTAGCAACTCCAAGCTGTGGGAAAGAAGCACAAATGCTTGGTTGGTAGCTAACCACATTTGCTTGGCATTTTTGTGGATCAGCTCCTCAAAAACCAGGCTCTTTTAGGATCCCTGGCTCAGAGAAGTGACGACAGATCAGTTGAAGGATCTTAGAAAACTGGCTGAGATCAGTGTGTCACAGATAAAAATAATGTGTTGCTGAGACACAGCTCATGGAAAGAATATTTTACAAGATGCTTATACACAGTAAGTTCCTGTTTGCATGGTAACATCTTATGCAATCCCTTTACTGTGGAGATCTTCCTCACAGAGATAATAGCCAAAAATAAGTAATGGGGAGGGAATTTTAAAGGGAATTTAGAGGTGAGGCCACACAAGGGCACATTTTAGGGTGATTTGTCCTTCTGATCTTACCCAGTCTTTTGGTAGATCCCTGATAAACACCTGGCACTCAATATTTGAGACTCCATCATTTGAATCAAGGCCTTGGATTTGGACTACCTGGAAAAACTTCATGTCCCTCAGGTCTTAGCTGTGTTTGGCATGTACATATCAAACATAAGACAAGCATACAAATCACATAAATCCAAGGAAGGAAACAGCAGAAAGGGAGAAGGCCCTTGTGTTAGTTATCTATTCTGTGATCACAATAATTTTTTCATAAAGCTTAAGAGAATGCAGCTTTTACTAAAAGTACTAGCCTAAATAAAGAAAGCAGTAAAATCTTTATACAAGTTAATTGAAAGGAAGGTATTTGGCTAGAATCTGTTTGGAGTATCTGCTAATCTTCCATCTTTGTTCTGTAACTGAAGTGACCTGTGTATGGAACCTGTTGGAGTAGCTTCCTTTTTATATGCTTTCTAAATCGTGCCCATGATTCTTAGTTTTGTTTTGAAGCTATTTTCAGTTGAACGCATTTTGAGACTTTAAAGATAAAATGGGGCCAGTTGCTACATATCACTTAGAGCTATACATATATGTGGTAGCATTGGAGGGGAGTAGGTAGGAGAATCTCTGAAAATAGATAACAGCTACGTGTATTGAATTCTAACAATACGCAGTCACTGTGTGCTATAAATTGTACCTGCCCTAGTCCATTTAGTTCTCACAGGGAAGAGGAGACTGAAGTTCAGAGGTAACCTGCTCACGTTCAGCTGGTAAGAGAAGCAGCCACTGTATAAACTGACTCTGTCTGACTCTTAATCATAGGCTCCACAGCCAAGAGCAAAAGGTCTTCCTAGAAGGATATACTAGAGAAACCCAAGAGTAGATAATGGAGCTTGGATCATTTTCTATGTCATGGCTTTGCTTTAATTAAATCAGCAGTCCCTTTACCAATTAATAACCCCTTGCTATTAATACCCATCATAGTGATCTTTGCTGGGGTATTTAGAGCTACATAGGTAACAAACACAGGCTAAAAAGCAAATTGCAGTTTTCTGGTGTTTTTATGTCAAAATACTCTTTTCATGTTCAGCTAATTTCTTCATGTGATTGTGTGCAAGAGAGCAGGATGCCAATGTTTTCTCCAGCCTTCACGATTAAAATGTTAATCACCAATTAAGAGTGTATACTCCAAGCCCCCCCCCCCACTCCACTAGAAGAATAAAAGCTTATTTTCTAGACTGTTAGCATAAACCCATCCGTAAAGCCAGGGGCTGCCCATGGCTGTTGTGTTGCTAGTGATGAATGGCGGTGTGTACAGAAGCTACTCCAGCCTTGCTATTTGTTTTGAAAGTGTCCAGGGTGGCAGGGTTTCACAACCCATTAGAAGTATTGAGTTGTTACAATAAATACCGATAAAAGATAGAACTACTCTAGGGAACTAGTGGATTTAATAAAAAGGTGACTTTGTGTTTGTGAACTGTATGTCAGGTTGCCTCAAAATGATAATTTGTTTATCAGTGAGAGAGGCAAATTACTTCTGTAGTTAAAGGGAATTTAATTTATAGCCTGAGTCAGAAGGCAACTGTAGAAATATCAAACTGTAACCATATTAAGAATTTGTTTCTTCTTTTGCTTCCAAAGTTATTGACTGCTATTTGGCCTCTGCCAATTTAGGAAACATTTTCTGTTGCCTTCACATTTTTTTCCAATCTCAGTCCTAAGTACTCTATTTGATTAATTCTATTAGAATTACTTTACTAGAAATACTAGTTAGAGTCAGTAAACTATAAATCAAACTGTCCTCCTCTATCCCCCCGAAACATATAAAGGATATTTGCACATCCCTGATGATTCAGGGAATGAGGCTCCCATCTTGTGGCCCCACTACTTGTTAAGCTGTAGGGTACAATTTAATAAGTACATTTGAAATTAAGTTGCAAATCCAATTCCTCTGTTGTACTTGCCCATTTTGAGTGTTCATGTGAGGTGGATGAAGGATACATCCATTCTCTCAGAAAATTCATTGCAGTCTTGTTTTCTTCCACCTGGCCAAAGGGGAAAGAGTATAAAATGGTTACAGCAGTGCGCTATTCCAGACTTTCTACCAAAAGCTTTGGTCTGGACATGACACACACCATGTCTGTTTACATTTTGTGGATGGAATTAGTCGTTGTGAACCTCTATTCAAGAGAGCTGGTTAGCAACACTTTACAGTAGGGGCAACGGGAACTGAATTTTAGCAGACGGCTAGCCATTTCTACCACATTGGATGAATTTAATAATCCAGATTTCACCTAGAGGAAAGCATTTGGAAGTAGATTTGGATTCACATTTTGCTTCTGCCAATTCCAAACTCTTTGGTGCTGAGTAACTCAGACATCTTGATCCAGTTTTCTCATTTTTAAGACACAATGGTAATACTCAATTTCTAGGAACTTTGTCAGGATTAAATATTAACATCTATATAATGTAGAAATGCAAGTATGATTTGTCTATCTATCTATCTATCTATCTATCTATCTATCTATCTATCTATCTAATAACCTTACAGATCTCAGCTTCTTTCTCCCTACAGCCTCACCTCTCATGCTACTTTGCAGTATCCTTTCCTGCCCCTTGGATCACGGCTGGCCCTGTGACTCACTTTGACCACTAGGATGAGGCGGAAGTATCACTGTGCCAGTTCTGAACCTAGATCTTACAAAACACTGTAGCTTTCTAGCATTACAATGAGAAAAATCTGCTTGGCTATCCTGCTGGTCTCAGAAGGAGGCTGATGGACACAAGGAGCAGAGCAGTTCCAGTTGGTCCCACTTGGTTCAGCCTACCCTCAGCAGATTCAGGAACTAAGTGAACGTGCATTGTTGTGTGGCAATGAGCAGTGTAGCTATTTGTTGTGCACCATTATTAGTGATGATAAATTACTATAGTTTATTCATATATATATGTATTCACTTGAACAAGTTTGAACATTTTAATTAATGTAATTGACATACAATAATAAAAGCCAGTGGAAAAAATTTTGAATATAAAAATATGTACATATACTTTTTATTTCTTTCCTTCTTGCATCTTTTATTTCTGTCTCCCTCTTTCCTTCCTTCTTTCTCTCCTTCTTTCTCTCCTTTTCCTTCTCCTCCTCTCTTTTACATTGCTTAGTACTTTTCAGACTGTGACTTGAAAAGAAGACTTAGAAGATGTAGTGAGCAGGACTGGGGATATAGCTCAGTGGTACCTGACTTGATTAGCATGCATGAGCCTTGGGTTTGATCTCCAGCACTGTGGGGGAAAAAATGTAGTAAGTAGCAACAACAAATAAAATGAGATAAAACAGTGAAGAAAAAAGTAATCACATGATCAATACTTTTAGGTAGGGGTCAACAAACTTTCCAATAAAGGCCAGATAGTAAATTTTCAACTATGCAACTACTCAACTCTAGTTACTGATATAGAGATAAATAAATTTATGTCCAGCCTTTATTCTATACACTATGAAAAAAGAATGTAACATTACAAAAAGAATACAAAATTAGATAACAACAACAACAACAACAACAACAACAAAATGCCAGTTGTGAAGGGAAAATGGGTTAGAGCTGCTGTTGGATTAAGTGAACTCACCTAAGTTGTCTTTTGCCTAATATCACATAGAGTGTGCTTTAGGAATGTGAATTATTATTGTTAGGGCAATAAATAATATCATAAACAATATTGATGTTTAATTATACTAAAAGACCCCTCAAGTTTCTTCTCAATAAAAATCAATTGCATTAAGATAGAATGGAAAAATAATTTAAAGAAGCATATAAACTTTATAAATATATCTTACTATTTTTTGATTTCACCAGCCTGGGATACTAACAAGACCATATCTTATTATTGAAAAATTCTCTCTTCCATCCTTTGGAGGATGGGTTTATTCAATCTGGGCTAACAATCTCTAATATACTGACTTGTTGGAAAGAAAACTGACAAATCCACTGGGTCTCCAGTAAGCACTGCTGTTGCTCCACTGACCTGTGTGAGGCAATGGTGATGCTGCTCTTTGGCTATTCTTCTTGACATACGGTGTCCAGCCCACCCAGGGTCTGGTTTATCAAGGTGCTCCTGTGTTGATGGCACCAGAACTTACAGAGCTGCTGCTAATGCTGTTGTATATTTGTGGAAAGCTGGGGGGGGCTTCTGGAAGAGTTGTCCTCCCCAGTCTGCTCCTGGAGCCACGTTCTTTCCATCATCTCCCAACCATTTCTGAAGTCTTTCTGCAGTATTCTGCACCTCCATCCCACAAAGTCCCCTATTCCTACTCAAGTTTCCTCAAAGTTACTTTTTAAATAGCCTAATGTGTGGTTTTCCTGTTGTCTGACTGTTTGGAGTTATCCTTCATTGCATTAGTACATGAAGACTGTGAATAAAGCACTAACATTAATAACATGTAAATTGAATACATCTATACAGGTAATATTTAATATTTAATATCTACTGAATAAATGATTAAAGAACATATGCAGATATTTTACAAGTGAAGAAATACAAATTCTAAATAAATCTTTCTTATCTCTTGCAGAATAAAGTGCAATTTATGGCCTTTTCTTTCTAGTTCAGCTCTTTCTAGGTGGCCCCCCTATTTAGAGGTGCTTAGGAGAAAGAGGTAGGTGGATATTCCTTCCCAAAGAGGAAATCTGTGAACATTGAAGGTCACATGCTTCTAACCATAGATTGGTGAGCTGCTAAAAATGTTTGCCTAAAATGTTCACTTTTAACAAAGAAATTTAAGTACCTGTTTTCATCAAAGTCCAGGAAAAGGAAATTGGGTAGTTGATACCTATCCAATGGACCACAGACAGATTGGGGAATATGGCTTTGAAAAATTATACAAAATGATAGTTGTGCTCAGTGGTTTTAAAAAGTGACCCTCCCCTTCATATGACCTTAGAAATAAATGCTCTTTGTATGAAATAAGAAAATACAAATAATTGGGGAGGTTAGGACTCTGGGCTTTGAAATTGTACAAGCTGAATTCCAGCCACACCACTTACTAACATGGCATTGGGTAAGTGTTTTAACCTCTCTAAACCTCAGTTTCCTCATTTGAAAAAAAGGACATAATAGTAGTTCTCTCAGGGGATTTCTGTGAATATTAAATGAGATCATGCTTGTAAAATGCTTAGTGTGCAGAGCAAACACTCAATGTCAGTTAGCATTTTTATTACCCATAGTTCCACTATTTAGAGATGGCTGTTGTTACCATTTAGAGGTAGGGAGGGGGGTCCCTAATTATCTGAATATTTATTATCTGGGTCACAGCAGTTCCAAACTTGTTAGAACAGAGCAACATTAAAGTATTCATGAATTCACTGGCCAATTATGAAATTTCTGCTCTTAGCTATCCCTTCCTGCCTAATCCTTGTATCTAGTCCATCCAGGGCTCCAGCCTTCCAATGCTTACCCCAGGCTGATCAAAATGAGCAATTGTAAATCTTACAAAAGATGCAGGATTCCATTTAAGGGATGATTTCCTTTTTTTTTTTCCTTTGATTGTTAACTGGTCTAACACTGCCAGATTCTCAAGGATGGACAAACAGCTGTGAGTGGCATCAGAGGTGTTTTTTTTTTTAAATTAATTTATTTAAATGCATTTCAAGTCATGGTACATATATAGCGCTCAATTTTTCCATTTCTCTGGTTGCAAACCAGATAGAGTCACGCCATTTGTGTCTTCATACATGCACCAAGGGTAGTGATGACGATCTCAATCAACCATCTTTACTATACCTATTGCTCTTTCCCTCCCCCCACCTCCCCCCTGCCACATCCAGAGTTCCTCCATTTCTCATATGTTCCCCTTTCCCACCCCCCCTTATGTATCAGCATCCACTAATCAGAGAGAACATTTGGCATTTGGTTTTTTGGGATTGGCTTACTTCACTTAGCATAATGCTTTCCAATTCCATCCATTTACCTGCAAATGCCACAGTTTTATTCTCTTTTATTGCTGAATAGTATTCCATTGTGTATATGTACCACAGTTTCTTTATCCATTCATCTATTGAAGGGCATCTGGGTTGCTTCCACAGTTTTGCAATTGTGAATTGTGCTGCTATAAACATTGAAGTGGCTGCTTTACTGTTGTGTGCTGTTTTTAAGTCTTTAGGGTATAGGCCAAGGAGTGGGATAGCTGGATCAAATGGTGGTTCCCTTCCAAGTTTTTTAAGAAATCTCCATACTGCTTTCCAGATGATTGCACCAGTTTGCAATCCCACCAGCAATGTCTGAGTGTACCTTTTTCACCACATCCTCGCCAGCACTTATTGTTGCTGGTATTTTGGAAAGCTGCCATTCTGACTGGGGTGAGATGAAATCTGAGAGTAGTTTTGATTTGCATTTCTCTAATGGCTAGAGATGTTGAACATTTCTTCATATATATGTTTATTGATTGTATATCTTCTTCTGAGAGGTTTCTATGCAGCTCCTTAGCCCATTTATTGATTGGGTTGTTTGCTTTTTTGGTGTTAAGTTTTTTGAGTTCTTTATATATCCTGGAGATCAGTGCTCTATCTGATGTGCATGTGGCAAAAATTTGCTCCCAGAATGTAGGCTCTCTGTTCATCAGAGATGCTTTTAAAAAGAGAATGATTTGGGTACTGGAGGACTAAGAGAGGCTCTTGGGGGGAATTGATGAAGTGTTCAAATATTTCTGCGAAAGAGACTTTAACCCTTGCTAATTTTGCTAGATGCTTTCCTAGACATTTCTTCCCTGTAGTTGCATCTGGTAGGCCCCAGACCACCAAAGTGTGACCATTAGGGTAGACTCTGACATAAACAGATCCTGTAAACACTACTTTCAAAGAAATTGACATCTACATTGAAGATCTTTTGTCCTCTCAGACAGGAGAAGACCAAACATTATGTGTAAGTGTAGCAAAGAAGATGGTTGACTCTGCAGAAGCATAACCCACTTATAAAAGGGTTTTTTGAACACCCAGCTCTGTAGTTTTGGTAGTGTGTCCCATTGAGAAGCTGATGGAAGTTAATTACCTTCCTCCCTGAAAAATGAACATTTGTACCCACCATGCAAATTGTCATATAGTTTAAAGAAAGCCCAGTGAAGTCCATTCTCAGACCACAGTTTAAAAAACCATGTGTTAGCTGTTATTTTTTCATATCTGAAAATATTTATGCATTTCTAAACAAACTTGAGTGAGCTTTAATTCAGTATGTAAATATTGAACATTTGCCCTTTGCTTATACTTGTAGGGGATAAAGGAGAAATATTAGACATCACTTAAGGATTTCAGCTAGACCAAGGGAACATCCTGAATAATCTGACAGGATATGGTGAAGCAGAAATATACTGTTGGTTCATGTGTGCAAAGAGCTGCCCCCAAATGTCATCTGCAGGAACTATTAGGAGCCAGTATGTAATGTGAAGGAGCCCAGGAAAACTCTGTGCTCTTTAGGGTCAGGATATGAGAAAAGTATGCAGATAGGAAGTACAGACTTGGGGTAAAACAAAAGAGCTGAGTCAAGGGCTTCTTAGAAGTCCTTGTCTGGGGCCAGGCTAGTCTCAGGTTCTACTCCTTCACAGGCCATCTACTCCTTCATCAGCTCAATCTAGGCTCCTGTGTGGTATTTGCTACTGTTACACACTTCTACCTTAAGTGCACCCGCATAAGGTCTTTATTTTGTAATGGAAATTAAAACTGAGAAACAGGTGAATTTACATGATGAAAAAGGTTATTTACTTAAACCACACCCCCCACATGCAAATATGTGGGATTTAAAAATAATATAGAGATGTGGGTCCTGGCTGGTGCCTGTGTTCCTTCTGAATTCCTCCTTATTAGGATATTGTAGAAACTATCAGCCAGGGGTATGACTTATTTCAATGCAAATTCTGGAAGGTGCAGCTCTCTTTACTATAAATTCACTTTTCGAGGCACCTCCCCTAAAACGAATTCCCTCTGTCCTTCTGTGGCTGCTGCTGTCTCATGGGCCACTGTCGTTAGTAGAAAATGGAAGAATCTTCTGCATGATTTTCTGTCGCCTTCTTCTCTTTCTACTACCTACTTGTTCTTTCTGCAGTCATAGCAAGAGTTAAAGGGATTCAGTTTGCTGCCTTGCCCAAATTTTGCTGTTTAAACTATTTAATCTTCAGTACAAATGGATTCCACCCGCAGATTAACACAGACACACCTGGTTTAGCTGAAATAAATAAAACCGAGGAACTGAGAGGAAAGACCAACATCCAACTGCAGCTGATGTAAGACAGCGCAAGAACAGAGTTACACCAGAAGACTTTACGATGGAGGGAGAGATGAGTGATACAGGTTGAGTGATAGTCACCTAGGTTTGCAGAACAGGTTGGATGGACTTTGGGAAGGAGGAGGAGGAGGGTTCTAGAGAGTGGACATCATTCAAAGCAAAGGTGTTGATATATTCCCTAGGAAGCCATTGTGACGCACAGCAGACAGCATGGGGCTTACAAGCCATTCATTTGACAAGCATTTACTGAAAGCCTCTGTGCCAGGCTCTGTTCTAGGATCAAGACACACATTAGTGGGCCAAATGAAATTCCCGCTCATGTGCTAAGAGAATACTCGTGTTTGAGTCTGGCTTTACATGTTATTATCTTGTTCACATGGAGAAAACAACACAACCTTCTTGAGCCCTGGATTCCTATCTATACAGTTGAATTCCACCAATTCCTTCACGGTTCCATCAGGAGTAGAATACACCAGACTATGTAGCTGCATAATTTAAGCTAAAAAATTGGATGCCAACTTTAACTGCTTTTCCAACTAGCAAATAATAGGATGTATAAATTTTCTTTCCTTTTCTTTTTTTTGTAGGGTGGGGAGGGGGAAAAGAATCCTGACTTATATAATACAACTTCTAAGAATAAGAGAAAAATGTTATCACCTGACTAGTAAAATCCAATAAATTGTAAGCACTGAGCTAGCTAACTGGCCTTTTCTTCTATCTGAGAGCTATGTCCAGGAGCACAACTTTGCCCCTGGGAAGAATTAAAGAAGAGTAAGCACAATGTAGGAGACTGCTGGCTCAACGTACAATGCCTGAAGATGATAGAGAAATGCTGTGGACAGATGACCACTTGTACCAGTTTATGTGGGGACTAAGCTGACTCAGGGGAAAGGTGTTACTTAAGTATGACTTCAGGAGTTGGTGTGCCATGAGCTCCCGGATGATGATGAAGACAATTTGTTTTTAGAATGTTCATCATTAATAGAGCAACGATTCCTACAGCCCATAGTGTTAGGGATAACTGTAAAAATATTGTATTTCTTCCTAAGCTCTTAGGATTGAAAGCTATAGGTTTCTTTTTTTTTTTTTTTTTTTTTTTTTTTTTTTTTTTTTGG
>PVHX01006149.1:0-18699 GCA_004024805.1 Geosciurus inauris | reverse complement strand
AGCTATAGATTTCTTTCCCTTATGTCTTTAAGAGTTTCTATATGGTTGATTGGTTGTAGTGACCTAAATACCTTCATCAAACCGCAATTAAGTCTTTGGGACTGAGCCATGTGCCTATATGGGATGCAATTATAAAACTGGATTAATTTGCCATTGAATTATTTATGTAAGCATAAATATTGCAGATGCAATTAAACTTCAGGTATTTCTTAAGGTGTAGATAAATCAATTTACATTGTGTGCCTCCAGTTCATTTCAAAAGACAGGTTTGATAGGAAATAGAAATCTTTGTCAAAAGGCAAAAATACCGTAAGAATCTATCTCTCCATTCATTTTCTTTGCTCTCTAAACGTACCCTGCAAAGTAATTTTGTGTGTTATTGTAATTCTTTTCAACTGCCAGAGATAATAAGTCAAAAGACATTGAGAGTTCTGTCTTGTCAATACCAGGAAGTCAATCTTCTGTCTATTCTGGTATAATTTAGCGCAGTGAGAATCAACTGATTTCACAGATATTAACTTTATCGAATATACAAACGGAAGTGTTATAGGGAAAATAATTTCTCAGTGAACAGCAGAGATAACTTAGCAATCAGGAAATGCAATCTCCTTTTGGTCTCGAAACTTAGTCAAAGGCTGGAGCTCGCCTGGAATCTGTTCCCCCCTTCTCCCCCACAAAGAAATGATTTACAGAAATGAAACCTGCGGGATACATATTATGCAAACGCTCTGGGGAAGTGAATCACAGCACATCCAAGCCAAAATTGATGGAGCTGCAGTGAAAATAAAGTTATTAAATTTGTGGTGAAGGGGAAAATGCAAAAGGTAACACTTTCAACGGTATCTTATATACAAAACCAATCAGCTATTCCCGAAGAAGTTGTTACATGAAACCATTGCATCCTCTGCCTTTCTTACCCCTTTATGTCCTTCCAGGATCTATCTTAATTTTTGGCTTTCTCCCATGATGCTATTCGAGATCTCAGATCTTTCACTCAGTCCTAGATATAAGGTACAGCTTATATTTTATTTTTGGAAACTTCTTTATTAAAAAAACTTCTCTTAATGAACAAATAAAATCATATATATTTATGGTGCACAATGTGACATTGTAAAATATGTATACATATTTTGGATGGCTAAGTGGAGCTAACTAATGTATACCTTACTTCATATATTTATCACTTTTTTGTGGTGAGAGCACTTAAATCTTTCATAGTGATTTTCAGTCTTACAAAATACTGCTATTAACTATGTTAACCATGTTGCACAGCAGACCTCTTGAACTTTTTCCTCCTGTCTATCTAAAATTTTATATTCTTTGAACAGCAGCTCCCTAATCTCTACTCTCCACCCAAGCCTTCTGGGAACCATCATCCTATTCTCTGCTTCTACGAGTTCACTTTTTTAAGACTCTACATGTAAGTGATGTCATATGGCATTTGTCTTTCTGTGCCTGGATTAGTTCATTTAAAATGATGTCCTTCAGATTGAAGCATATTGTCTCAAATGACAGAATTTCCTTCCTTTTAAAGGCTGAATAGTATTCTAATTGCATACATGTACCGCATTTTTTTCACCTGTCTGTTGACGGACACTTAGGTTTATTCCTAAGTCCTATTTTTCTTTCACACAAGGCCACCCTAGCCAGCTCACAGTCCTCATAAACCACTCTGATTTAATCTAAGTCAGGGACTATTTTTTCAGAGCAGCTGAACACTTACTTGATAAATCTAAATAATTTTTATCTAGATCTTGTGTGTGGTGGACAGACTCAAGTATCCTAAGTACAGAAGTTGAAAGATTAAAATATCTAAATTGAGAAGAACAGCATTCATGCATGAAAGCACTTTGCAATGGCAGTTACAGGAGGGCTAGGGCTTCTCTTACTACTGATTTGACAATGAACACACTTTTTGGTTCAGAGAGGCGTTCTACACATAGAAGGTGAGGAACAAATGATGCATGATGAAAGAGTTGAGAATGTTCCACTCTGGCATTTTGACATTTTGAATTAAAAGCACTCAAAACAGCAAGGGCAAGATCATTCTGACCTCTTCTCTGTTTCTTAAAAGCAGGAGATGAAATTCCCTGTGAAAGGTGTCCTCCCTATAAAATGCCAGTCTCATCTTCAAGGATGAAAAGCTGAGAACGAGGGACAGCTGTACAATATAAAACTTTTTATACTATTACTTCTCTGGCTACTTCTCCATCCAGTTAACTACCCTAGCCCACACCCCTTTGCTGAACCAAGTTCTCACGATTTACTATTCCTTTGTCCAGTTCTGTAGATAAGTAAATGTAAATGCTTCTTTGAGGCTTCATTTCCTTATTAAAATTCCAGAGCCATGTTAAATGTGTCTGAAATAAGTTTGTGTGCTTTTCTCCTGTTGGTGTGTTTCATGTCAGTTTAATTCTCAGATCTAGTTGGGACCCTAGGAGGTGGAAGGTGGAATTTTACCTCCTTGACAATAACTAACCCTGAGGTACTGGGCTGCATTATATTGGGGGTGCAAGGAAGAGTGGGATATGGTGGAAACAAAGTCAAAGAAGTGATCAACATTTATTCATCAGCTATTGAATTAATGTTTATTTCATCCATTGGCATGATGGTGTGTTGTGTGTTTGTCCTCTATGGTAGCATCCAGCCCTAAAACACTGCCCTGCCTTCAGTGGACATTCTAACATTTATTTTTTGGAGGGAGACATTGATTTTAATTTAGAGGATGAGGAAAGACTTACTAAAGGAGGCATTTAGAACAGGACTTACAGGGGATGAAAAGCAGGCAGTTGGAAACAAATTAGGCATTTCTAGCTGTGAGAACAGAATGGCCAATGTTGGAATAGGGTAGTGTGGATTTGTACTGCCAGCTCCTTGGGGCTTGAGTGCGTGCAGGGTGTGTAAGATACTAATGAAAAGTGAGTCATTTTGTTGGTAAATGTGGATTTCATTATTGAATGTAATAAACTGTGGACAATTCTGAAGCTTAGTGGAGAGAGTGGCATGTCTGTAGAGATTTCATTTCAGTAAAGCCAAATAGAATCAAGAAGGGAAGAACTTAACTGTTCCTAGGATTTAGGTTCCTCTTTTTTCCCCTCCTATCTTAAAAAAGCAAACAACAACAACAACAAAAAACAAAAACAAAAAAAACCAAACACTTCTAAATAGAGGGAATAGATTTTTATCTTAACTATTTTGTGGAAGGAGGAAAATGTTAATTGAAGTACTCTTTCTCCTTTTGAGTTTCCACACTGAATTTAGTATTGGTTAATGCCAAGGTATTCTAATTTTTTTTTCTTTTTGTTCTTGTGAAGCTGGGGATCAAACCCAGGGACTGGAGCATGCTAGGCAAACTCTCTGCCACTGAGCTATACCCCCAGCCATCGACCCTGCCCTAAGGTATTTTAGAACCAGAAAAGCAAGAAAAATATTGTGATTCATAGCTAAACAACTATGGAAAACAATGTTAACACTCAGCTCTCTAAAGGAGAAGGGAGGCTGGGCATAATTCTGCAGACAGCGGGCTTTGAGGCTTTTGGGCTTTCCCACCCACAGCTCCTGCCCTCTTATTACTCTAACTTAGGCTCTCCACCAGAAGTGATGTCACAATGTGCTGCCTCATACTTGGTGGTACAGTCATGCAGTGATTCCTCCAGGGTCAAAATGAATACCTACATAGAGTTTAACTGAACATTTTTGGCTGAATTAAGAATGCTTTCATGTTTTATTAAAGAATGGAATGGAGAACTAATAAATTATCTCTCAGGGATTCTCTTAAGGAAAAAGTATGAAAATACAAAATCGTGTCTCAAAAACCTACAAGAAAATCTTTTCTCAGAGATCGTCTTCAGTAATAATACGAAGAATAGTCGTTTTTATTGAGACTGCCATAAGTAAATCCTTATCCCTTTTAACAGTTTAGGACCCTCATTAATTCTTGAATATTACTAAATTTAGTTGTACTCTCTGGGGTTCTCTGATTCATATAGCACTGCGTGTCTTCTTATCAAGGGGCCCCAGATGTCTAGGTGTTCTTAAAGTGTGGGTTTGACTTTCCATTTTTCCCAATTTGTTTTCCCAATTTTGCTACATTTGTGCTTGACTTGATTCTAACCACACTTTCCCCCTTTCCATTTTGTGGTCATTGATCTTTGGTGAAAGGAGACTCCAGAAGAAACAAGCTAGTGAGCGCTGTGTGTAAAGCAAATGTGGATCAACCATGAGCGCTGGCCTAGGAGCCAGATCTGGTTTGATTGCCCATGGTAGAAAAATCCATAATGACATTGGCTTAAGAAAAATAGGTTCGATTCTCACAAAAATGCATGTGGAAGTAGGTCCAGGGCTAGTAGGGGGCTGTGGCAGATTTTGTTTTTAAAAGATGACTATAGCAATATCTTTTGCTCTTATTGAAATAGGATCTTGCCATTTGCTTCCCTCCCTCCCTCTAGAAGTGAATCTGAGGCCCCTGTCCTTGAATCTGGCACAGTGTACAATTGCTTTAGTTGATAGACCATAGGCAGATGTGATGTTAGATATCTTCTGAGGGTAAGTCATAGAGGGCTGTACAATGTCTTGTCTCTGACCATGGAAGCTACCATGTTCTGTGGAAGCCCAGTGCACACTGAGAAGCCATGTGCCTGGCTTATAGCTGCAGTTGAGATCTCGGCCAAATAATAAGCATTAACTTCCACATATGTGAATAAGGAAGTCTTCAAACGACTCTAGCCCCATGTGAGAAACCCCAAGTAAGAACTGCCTAAATGACCCTAGTCAGAGAACCATGAGAGAAAATTATAGTAATTAACTCCTGTTTTTATATCACAACATTTTAGGTGGTTTGTTAACCAGATATATAAAGTTGGAATAGAGACTCAAAAAGTTATTAGTGACCCAAGCTCCTTCTAGCTTCTCTGCTCTACTATCTCTAGTATATAACTGTCATCCACATATTTTAAGAGGCTGCTGGAGCTCCAGGCACCCCATCTGCATTCCAGGCAGAAGGATAGAGTTATGGAAGAAGAGCGCACTTCTCCCTTTTCAATGAAACTTTCTGGAAGTTCCATACAGTACTTTTAGAATGCAGAGGCCAGAATTCAGTCACAAGATCACTCAGCAGCAGGGAAAATTGAAAAATTATTTTGGTTTGTAACATATACCCAACTAAAAGACTGGACTGTTTGAGGAAAGAGCAGCCTGATTGTTGAATTAGAGAATTGAATTAGTTTCTGCTTTAAGAGCTTTTTCATGAGCCAAGAGGTTTTGTTTTGTTTTTTTCCAGTCTAGGGTATTCCAGGGGGCTCATGGAATCCTCCTGCCTTACCCTCCTGATTTCTGGGACTACAGATGTGTTTGTTGCCAAGGCTCCTGGCCAAGGGCAAGAATGTCAATGTGCAGAAGCTGGTACTGATTTTTATATTCCTAATATCTACAGATGGTTAGATTATTTCTAAGTGTGGTTGTTATTGAAACTGGAATTCCAGTCTGCTCATGTTGGAATTTCTGGGTTGATGTGGTAGCTGATAAGTAATGCAGCCTGCACAGAGTTTTCTATTAACTAAAGCTATACACTGAGGAGGAAGCAAACATAGTTGAGTCTAGATAAACTGTATTTTTACTCCAATATGTTTCGGGTTAGATTTTGAAAAGCATTCTATGACTTCACATTCTCTATTACTGAATCAGAATATTATGGGGAGAGGTCAATGTTTGCCATTAACTTTGGGACTCTGGCCTCCCCAGTTAACCCATTAAGTCCTAAGCTTTCAATTCTGTGATCATAGTCAATATTCAAATATTATTTTGAAGATACTGTAAGTGGTATATTCATTGCTCAGTTTAAGTTATCATAGGTGCTCCACATCTGGGATGATGGGACAAAATGGGTTAACCAGCAGGTAAATGCCTTCCATTTGCAGACTCATCTTTTGAACCTGCAGTATCTATTCTATATCCCCAAACCTCTCCTTGCTCTAGGGATCCTCTGCTCCCCCTGTGCCTCTTCCCTTATCCCTCATGGCTCCTCCCCCTGACATCCACCAAGAGTTCCATGTACAGACTACCATTTCTGTGATTCAGTGTGGTTGGTCTAAGGAGGTTGGTAGAGAATAGGTGTTGAGGAGCTTCCTGGATGTGTCTTCACTTCAGGAAAGATCGTTACAGGCAGAGCCTGGAAATGGGACAGAGGCCAGAGCAGAGCAAGCTGAGGTGGGGAGAAAGGTGATGAGACGGACATGACTCATTCTGAACAACTCTGGGCTGAAGGACTCAGAACACACATAGAAATAGGCCCCTGAGGAGTGCCTCTGAGCTCCTCTGCTGGGCATGCATGCCTCCAGGTCCAGACCATGCAGAGATCCCTGAACATTTAGGGAGGCAGTAAAGGTGTCCCTCATATCCACAACCACACCCCCACCCCAGTGTGTGTAAAGACACACAGGGAGCTTATCTCATTCACAGAGTGGTAAACAAACAAAATTCCCCCCAACTCAATCAGATGAAGAAGATCACAACAAAAATCTTATCTAATATCAACTATTCATTTTCTCTTTTTGAAGAATAAAGGGAACAAAAAGCCTGTGGGGATGTCTCAAGGCCATTGAAGATTCTGTACCACTTGCTGCTGTCCCACCAGAGCATCTGCCAGCCTGAGGGTCCAGAGCTGCTGCTCAGCACAGAACCAGGACAGGCAGGTGTTTCACCATCAGAGATTCAACAGAGCTCTCTGTGTTCTGTCGACAAAAGTAAAAAGCGGACCTATAAAGGTGCTTTGCCATGATAGGGATTGGTTTTCTTTATGGGCACTGTACGCTGCTGGTTTCATTTTGTTATGGTTTAGATGTGATGTCTCCCAAAAGCTCACATGTGTGACAGTGCAAGAAAGTTTGGAGGAAAAACAGGTCATAGCTTTAACCTAATCAGTGAGTTAATCCCTGATGGGATTAACTGAGTGGTGACTGGGGGCAGGTGGGGTGTGGCTGGAGGAAGTAGCTCATTGGGAGACGCGGCTATGGGGGTATATATATTTGTATCTGATGTGTGGAGTTTCTCCGCATTCTGATCATCATATGAGCTGCTTCCCTCTGCCATACTCTTCCACCCTGATGTTTAGCTTCACCTCCAGCCCCGAGGAATAGACCTGGCTGTCTATGGACTGAGACCTCTGAAACCGTGAGCCTCCAAATAAATTTTCCTCCTCTACAATTGTTCTGGTGAGGTCTTTAAGTCACAGCAGTGAAAAAGATGACTAAAACACATTTGTTTTCATGCGATTGAAGCCCCAGCCAGCAGCCAGGACAATGTAGAAAGTGGTAAACACTTGCTTTTGGGTGACCTGGAAAGAGAATGACATAAAATGACAGAATCATTTAATCACTCCACAATCTCTACTCATTGCCCTTCCTTCCTCCTTTCCTCCTTTTGTCCTCTCTCCCCCACCCCCTCAATCCCCATTTATGTTGCATTTATTGGTACTGTGTGCAGTAGCTTTTAACATGAATCAGTGGAGTCTAACTGTCATAGAATTTACTCTTCACTGTATATGTGGCATCAAATGTTTCTACATAACAATGATAAGGAAGATGATGATGGTGGCAGATAATGTTTGGATTCTTACTATTTGCTAGATAATGTCCTGCCTGGTTTATCTGCTCATGTGTTTTAATCCCAGCAACACTGGGAGTTGGGTATCATTAAGTAGCCTCATTTGATGGGTAAGGTGAAATTAACTTACTGCCTAAGGCACGGCAGTCAGAGCTGGGGCATGAACTCCACTGTGACTCCAAAGACCAGGTCCTAAGTACTAGGTATAATCTCTGTTTCAAAAACTGTCACTTGATAATTGCAGGTAGTGTGCATATATGCTTTGTCTTGTAAAGAGCATATCATTCGAATCTGCTTCTCACACCATTGCTGGTCTTGGCCTCACACAGATATCCTTCTGTTAAATCGAGCGCTCTTTCTACTGAGCCTTGTTTGGCACTTCCCTGCCCTAGCAGATGCTGTTGGGCGCACTTTCTCCATTCATGTCTTATCCCTTCTTTGTGGGCCAACTGAAGTCAACACCGGAATCACATTTCATTCGCTGGGGGTGTTTGCATCCAACCTGTGCCCACACCTAGGAGATCTAAATTACCAGGTGCTAATGACTCCTGTTACCCCCAGCAACCCTCAACCCAAGACTGATGGCATCAACTGGCTTATCAATATCCTCACTCACCCTTCCTGGGTGGGATGATTGCAAGGTGTGTGTTCTTCACAGCCATCCTGATTTTCCTCCCTGGCGGGCTGAAGCTTCACAGGTAACTTGCTGATGACATGTCCTTTACTATTTGCCTTCTCTTCCCTGTCTCACTCAGGTCCCCACCCCCTGCTGGTGTTTTTCCCTCACCCATTAAATACATTTCTGCCTATGGAGGAACTCAAACTAAGACAAGTCTGTGTTGTGTGACAGTCATTATGTGCTTTATAGGACTCTTCGGATCTCTGTCATTTTGTCTCTTCTCTCCCCAACCACATTATAAAATCTTGTTTTCTTCTGCACATGTTTTGGTGTCCTCCTAGAACCTGGACTCTGGTCATTTCATCTGTGCATGCTCTCATAGAAGAAGGGAGGCACGAAATTTCCTATCGTGCCCATAGATGGTGTAGTGGACAATTCCGGGGTGGCTGTTCACAGTAATCCAGCCTGCTTTGATGTACAGATAAGGATTTTGAGATACCATGTGTTATAGTTTGGATGTGAGGTGTCTCCTAAAAACTCACATGTGAGAAAATGCAAGAAGGTTTGGAGAAGAAATGATCGGATTATAACCTCGGCCTAATCAGTTGATTGATCACTGATGGGATTAACTGAGAGGCAGTGGAGGCAGGTGGGATTTGGCTGGAGGAAGTGGTTCATTGGGGCTGTGGTTAGGGGTATACATTTGGTATCTGGAGAGTGGAATGTCTCTTTCTCCGCTTTCTGATCATAATGTGAGTTGGTTCCCTCTGCCACACTTTTCTGCTATGATGTCCTGCCTCACCTTGAGCCTCGAGGAATGGAGTCTGCTATCTATGGATTGAGACCTCTGAAACAGCCTCTAAATAAACCTTTTTTCCTCCACAGTTCTGGTGAGGCCTTTTAGTCACAGCAGTGAAAAAGCTGACTAAAACACTATGTCTGGTCCAATATAACCCTGCATTCTTCATAGTGGCTATTTTTTTTCCCCAGTAATAACCTATGAATATAAACAGGACCACTTACATTCTCTTTTCTTGGAATTTTAGAAATTTGAGCAAAACCCATCAGATCTAGAGGTCATCAAGATTGAGTGAGGTTAGTGTTAACATTTCAGAGGAGTCATCTCACGCCTTGGCTATGCATTAAAATCAGCTGGGGAGCTCTTTAAAAATACGTATTCATGGGCCTTACCCCCAGAGATTCGATATAATTTGTCTGAGAGGAGCCAGTGCATTGCTTGTTTTTCAAGGTTACCCATGTGATTCCATTATGTAATCAAGGTTGAAAATCAATGCTCTATAGGAAATTGCCAATGAAGCCCCAGGAGCTTCACAAAATCCTTCTAGTGTCCTTCTAATAGATTTGTTCTCTCCCCTCCAGCCTCATGTGACTCTACATCTAGCCAGTGTCTCTATTCTTTACTACCAGAAGGGACTTAATGAATATAAATGATGTTAGTGTCAGGATTACCATCTTTGAAATTCTTCTTATTCATGGAGATATAATATCAGGTAGCCACATGACTCCCTATTTTGCAATTGTTCATAGGGGTTTTAAAAAATTGTTATTTTGTGCTTTCCAATGTTTTTTTTTCCTTGAAAATTAATGGAGATATTTAATAGGTAGTGCAAAAAAAATTTCATCCCAATCTAGGCATTTGCACAAGTTCTCAGGGAATTTTCTGTCAGTCATCACAAACACCAACAAGGACCATAGAACATGTCAGAAAACTGTACAAGTGGAATTTAATTCTAACAGTTTCCCTCGCTCTCAAGAGAACACTCTCCATTTCAACCGTGTCACAAACTCCAAATGACAAAGGGAGTGGGAGTGAGAAGTGGGCCAGAGAGGAGAACACAGGGGTCAGCACACAGGTGATGGGTAGAAATATAACCCTTGAGGAAACCAAAACCAGATGCATCATTATTACAGCTGAGGACAAGGAAAAGCCTGTGGCTTTTAAAAGATGAATTTTCTGCCATTATCATGCAAATCTTACAAGGAAATATGGCACAAGCCAATCAACTTAAAAGGACAGAAACGACATTTTCAGATCATTGCAACTGCAAACAGTCGACCTTCCCATTGAGGATTCAGCAGTGGAGTTTGTGTAGTCCCGAAGCTCAATGTTGGATTTCCAAATTCTGTTTATTTTATGGAAATTAAACATCATAAACAGCAGGATCTCCTGCCTGCCTGACTGAACCCCTCTCTTCTGGTCCCACTGGGTGCAGACCATGCTATGCAGAGTGAGTGTGGTGCACCCCTCTTTCCTTGAAATCACATAGGACCCATGGAATCTTCTGTTCACATTCTGTCTGCCCAGCCCAGCTGGACTAGTTGCATGATTCAATCCAAAGTTCTACTTCCTTAATGTCGTTGTCTTGCTCTGCCTCTTCTGAGTGAGTTATTTTTTTTTAAATTTTTCTTTTTTTAAAGTTGGACACAATACCTTTGTTTTATTTATTTATTTTTATGTGGTGCAGAGGATTGAACACAGTGTCTCACATGTTCTAGGCAACTGCTCTACCACTGAGCTAAAACTCCAGCCCCTGGGTGAGTTATTTTTTAAAGTTATTTATTCTAATTAGGTATATATGACAGTGGAATGCATTTTCATTCATTGTACACAAATGCAGCACAACTTTTCATTTCTCTGGTTGTACATGATGTAGCCGTTGCACCATATGTGCAGTCATACATGTACCTAGGGTAATGATGTCCATCTCATTCTACCATCTTTCCTGCCCCCATACCCTCCTCCCCTCCCCTCCTCCACTCTCTCCCCTTTGCCCAAAGTTCCTCCATTCTCCCCACCCCCCATTATGTATCAACATCCACTTATCAGAGAGAACATTAGGCCTTTGTTTTTTGGGGATTGGCTTACTTCCCTTAGCATGATATTCTCCAACACCATCCACTTACCTGCAAATGCTATGATTTTATTCTCTTTTAATGCTGAGTAATATTCCATTGTGTATGTATACCACAGTTTCTTTATCCATTCATCTATTGAAGGGCATATAGGTTGCTTCCTCAATTTAGTAATTGTGAATTATGCTGCTATAAACATTGAAGTGGCTTCATTACTGTAGTATGCTGTTTTTAAGTCTTTAGGTTATAGACTAAGGAGTGGGATAGCTGGGTCAAATGGTGGTTCCATTCCAAGTTTTCTAAGGAATCTCCATACTGCTTTCCAGAGTGGTTGTACCAATTTGCAGTCCCACCAGCAATGTATAAGTGTGCCTTTTCTTCCACATCCTTGCCAACACTTATTGTTGTTTGTATTCTTGATAATTGCCATTCTGACTGGGGTGAGATGAAATCTTAGAGTAGTTTTGATTTGCATTTCTCTAATTGCTAGAGATGTTGAACATTTCTTCATATACTTGTTTATTGATTGTATATCATCTTCTGAGAAGTGTCTGTTCAGCTCCTTAGCCCGTTTATTGATTGGGTTGCTTGTTTTTTTTGGTGTTAAGTTTCTTGAATTCTTTTTAAAAATTTTTTTTAAGTTGTAGATGGACACATCTTTATTTTTGATTATTTTATTTTTATGTGGTGCTAAGGATCGAACTCAGGGCTTCACACTTGCTAGGCAAGCACTCTACTACTGAGCCACAACCCCAGCCCTTGAATTCTTTATATATACTGGAGATCAGGGCTTTATCTGACATGTGTGTGCCAAAAATTTGCTGCAAAAATGTAGGCTCTTTTTACCTTATTGATTGTTTCTTTTGCTGAGAAGCTGCTTTTTAGTTTGAATCCTCCCATTTATTGATTCTTGCTATTATTTCTTGTGCTTTAGGAGTCTTGTTAAGGAAGTTGAGGCCTAATCCTACATGATGAAGATTTGGGTCTACTTTCTTCTATTAGGTGTAGGGTACCTGAGTGAGTTTCAATGGTGGGTCTACAGAGGGAATATTTGGTAGGGGGACTGCTTCGGGTCTACTGATTTCCAGCAAATTCTTACCCAGTTCCTCCTGTTTGAGTTCTTCTAATTCTGCCACGAGCTTGTCCTCATTGAACTTCTCCAAACCCTACAGGTTCTGAAATCAGTCTTGAAATCCCTACAAGTTCTTGCTGATCAGCAATGTCCTATGTTAACCCCTTGACTTGATTGATGTCAATCCTGAGCAGGAGGCCTTTGTGGCCTTGGTGGCAGAGTCCATGTTCTTGATCTTTTTAAAAAAATTTTTTTTTTTTTAGTTGTTGATGGATCTTTATTTTATTCATTTATTATTTATATGTGGTGCTGAGGATTGAACCCAGTGCTTCACGCATGCTAGGCAAGTGCTCTACCACGGAGCTATAGCCCCAGCCCCCATGTTCTTGATCTTGATGTTGGTGTTGTTCAGGGCCTTCTGCTGGAGCATGGTGGCTGACAGTGTCCTGCTGATCTTCACCAGCTGTTTCTCATACCTCTTCTTTGCTTTACCACCAAGTGTACTTGTTTGGTGCTAGGTTTCTTTGCTGCCTTCAGCTCCTCCTCCATCCTCTTCTCCAGGCACTCCTGCTTCTTGTTTAGCATCTCCTCTCCATTCTGCAGCTGCTGGATGACCCTGTGGGGGATCAAGCTGCCCTTCCTAGTTTTACCCGCTTCCACCTTTACAGCTTCTGGAATGCTGACATGGTTGCTGCTTATTATGCTTGCTCCAGTGCCAGCTTCAATATTTTCTTTAAGGGTCCTGCATATTTCTTTTCAGATATAAATATTTAGTTTGCTTAAGGTTTTCAGGCATTACTTCTGTTTTTCTTACTTTTACTTGTTATTCTTATGTTTGCATACCTAACATATTGATCTGATGGTAATTTCTGGGGATAAATAATAAAGACGAAATGTCTGAAAATTACATTGGGCAATTGGAGCTTAAAACCTGTCTTCAGTCTCAACAGCTCCACTGTGTGTGTGTGTGTGTGTGTGTTAGTGAAAATGCAGAGCCATGTCTCACACCTTATATTTCTTTCTTTCTTTTCTTTTCTTTTTTTTGGTACTAGGGATTGAACTCAGGGGCACTCGACCACTGAGCCACATCTCCAGTCCCATTTTGTGTTTTATGTAGAGACAGGGTCTCACTGAATTGCTTAGCACCTCGCCGTTGCTGAGGCTGGCTTTGAACTCGCGATTCTCCTGTCTCAGCCTCCCAAAGTGCTGGGATTACAGGATTGAACCACGGCGCCTTACTCTCACACCTTAATATTTATACTGTAAAATATCTTACTTATTTTTCCTCTTTTCCTGTTGTCCTTTTTTCCTTTGTTTTGCACATATATTTGTTCCATATAATTCCAAAGAGATGAGAAATTTCATTTATTAGAGCACTGGTGTTGCTTATGGTTAGTCTGAGAAACAATTGCCAATAAACTGTATTGGTTCATGCCATCAAACACACACACACACACACACACACACGCACACATGCACACACACATAATCAAATTTTTGTCTGACCAAATTGCCAAATATGCCTCTGGCATGGTTGCCTTATCAGTGACCAGCTGAGACTTCTGATACAGGACTCAGTATATCCATGCTCTCCAGCTGTACTGACCAGCTGGTATATGGCACCATGCTGGCACAAGGGCCCAGTCAGACAGCCTCACAAGCATGCCATTCACCCAGCAATAGAATCAAAGCAAAGCTTTTTCCCTTTGCACCGTCAGCAGAAATGACCCTTCAAAATTGTGTAGGAGAATTTTTAAGTGTGAAAGGGATCCATTTATTAGCATAACTAATTTAACAGCCTTATTTAAGGTTAGGGGAACCCAATGATTTTTAGTTGAAAATATTGGTTGTGAATTGCTAGAAGATTTAATAACGTTATTTCTGTCTTGAAATTCCATTACACAGATTGAGCCAAAGAGCTTTTGTGAGTCACTTGGATTTCTCTCCTGGCCAGCTGCACATTTGATTTTGAATTACTGTGCTGCCTTGGATCCACGGAGATGACCACTGTTTCTCTTACCTCTACCACTTGGCACTCTCTCTAGTTCCGTTTTATTGTGGAGGGATGCTAAACTAGGCTGCGAATCAAGAAGTGACTATTTGGACCAAATTGCTACCACAATGGTTACATGGCCTTTGATTTGAGCAGTAGGCTGGGATTTGATGGTAATTCACTGAAAAAATGCTATGCCATTCATCGTGGTACCAATGTTATCCAGCCCTTAGGAGTTATCCTTTCTTTAATACTCATAAGCAACAATACCAAATACTCTCAAGGGCCATGCCACATATAATTGGGAATCCTATCTTCATCTTGGGAAGAGTTAAACTGTTCCTGGCACATCTTTCTTGGGTTTCCTGATCCTGTTTCTGCTAAATTCTTATTGAATACAACTTTGCTTTTAATTAATTTTCCAATGATTTTCTCTTTTTCCAGACAGTGTGTCTAGTAGATTTTACTGAAAGTTTGGAGATAAAGAACGTGTGTGTGTGTGTGTGTGTGTGTGTGGTGTGTGTGGGGGGGTTAGAAGCTAGATTGTGTCTTTCCCCACTCCAAATCCATATGTTGAGGTCCTACCCTTTGGCACCTCTGACTGTGACTCTGTTCAGAGGTGGGGTCTTTAAAGCAGTAATTAAAATAAAATGAGGTCATTCGAATGAGCCCTAATCTGACTCATGTCCTTATAAGAAGAGGAAATTAGGACCCAGACCCTGAGAGGACTTAGGGGGAAGATGGCCATCTGCAAGCCAAGGAGAGAGGCCTCAGAAGATATCAGCCCTTCTAACACATTCATCTAACCTCCAGACTTATGAGAAAATAAATTTCTGTTGTTCTTTTACCCACTCTGTGATTTGTTATGGCAGCCCTAACACACTAAGATAGGGAGGCTAGATTAGAAAAGAGTCCTGCCTGGGAAACATTTAAAAATTGAGTAGTAGTCATCTTTATGTCAAAGATTTCTTGGACCATCCATTTTTAAAAGATTATATATATATATAAAAGATTATATTATACATATGTATGATATTGTTTAGGTTATCAGTGCCTTGTTTTCCTGTTGACTCTCCCTTACCTCACTCCCATCTACCTCCAAGGAGGAGAAACTCTGAACAAGGGGAGAAATGGCATTCTTTGTGAAAGGCATGCATGGCAGGTGCTGCAGAGTTTAGCAAATGGCCTGGGGATCAGACAGGCCTGGCAATTGCACAGTGGCAAGTTCCCCCACTTGCCAGCAGTGGGAGCTGGGGTGGGTGACTGAACCTCTGCATTTATCCAGACTTATCTGTAAATGGATACTACTGTTGGCATATGCCTTACCAAAGTTGCTTTGATGACTAAGTAAGACACTTGGTGGAGCATTGAGCTCAGCAAACAAAAGCTTCCATTATTATTATTATTATTATTATTATATATTTTTTTGGTGCTGAAGATTGAACCTGGGATCTTGCATGTTAGGCAGTCATTCTACCTCTGAGTCATATCCCCAGCCCAAAAGCTGCTATTATTCTGTCCTATCAAATGGTACATTAACAAGTAGAGAAAAAGGATGATAAATTGATGCAAGTTTCCAACCAACACAAAACAAGATCACATTTCCTTTGATATGCAAATGGACAGGGCAGACCCTTCTTTTTGACTTCTTGTATCTCTCTCTTTGTTTTAAAAATTTTTTTAGTTGTAGATGGACATATTTATTTTTATTCAGTGCTGAGGATCAAACCCAGTACCTCCTACATGCTTGGCAAGCACTCTACCACTGAGTTACAACTGCCGCCCCATCTCCTTCTTTTTAAAAAATAAGTTTCATGGTCCAAGTTGGCAGCCACTGAACAAGTATCTTAGGTTTCCTATAGTATGAACTCAAGATGTTCTGGTGTCTCAAGGTCTAGCCCAGCATACAGGATAGAAGAACAGAGGGGATTTTGGGGCAGATGTTTTCATTAATAATGAATGATGTTTGTGTGTGTAGGTGTTCATCTTTTGGGGGACCTGGTGTGATGGCAAATAGCAGGATAGGGTTCAAGAATACAGAGAGATGACTTTCGTTACCTTTACCACAATTAATATAAACATTGTTGTTGGAAAGTGAGTAGAAACCTTCTATACTGACTAAAATGTGGCATCAGTTCATTGCAAGATAAACCAGCTTGTACCCCCATGGCTAGGACAAGCCCCATTTGTAACTCAAAATTGTGGGTGATACTATCCATAAGAAGCCAGCAGAGTTTCCTTATGGATGTGCCATCCCAGAAAGATGACATGTTAGGCATCTAACATGGCTCCAGGGCAAGAGCATTACTACTTGACACCAGTCTGCAGCCATTAAATGATGTAAGTTGTGTAACAGTGTCGATAAATTCTGGCATGGAATCTTGATTTCATCTTTCTTGAAAGCTTTCCCTTTTATGTGTGGTTAATAAAAGGCATTGAGGAAAAAGCACCATTCAGGACTTGACTTTTTGTTTAATGTGAATCCTTACAATTCCTCACACAGAGCTTTTAGGGGGTAGTTATTAATTACACACATTATGGATTATACAATCAATATGCCTGAGTTCTTCTAAATTATCCCATAATTTGATCACAGAGTAACTCAGTTAACAAGGCAGAAATAACTTTAAAATGATGTCTAATTACCACCCTACCCACCAGATGTCAGTTTTTAAATGCAGTTCACAGATCAAAAGGCATTTTTTACAATTGTAGGGGAGGAAACAGTGGCTGGAGAGGAAAGTTGGTCAGCCATGGTACATGGCTTCCTGGGGACCGTGTGTGGCAATTACAGCAGAGTGACAGGAACTTCATTTCCACTTCAACAATGCTGACTACATGATAAGAGTTTGTGTTCTTCTCCAAGCTTCACATTGCAGTTATGCTCTGGAGTGACACGGGCCTGGGCCTCAGAAACCATCCCAAGAGCACCAGATTCATGCTGGGCTGGATGTATCCTATAGACGTGTTGTTTTGTAGGTGACAGGAGGGGATGAGCAGTTTCTGAGCAGGGTGGGGGGTTGGTGAGGTGTGTCCATCTCTCAGCTGGGCTCAGTGCTGATTTGGTGTTCTTCATTTTCCTTGTGAAAGTACTTGCCTTCTCTTTCCCCAGTAGCATCACATGCACAATAGCAAGCCACCTAGGGGCTGCATCGGTTTCCAGTAGAGCCCCTCAATCTAATTTCAAGATAAAAAAGGCAAAAGCTGCCTCTGTGTTATTATTTTTCAAATAAGTCCAGATATTAACATTTTAGTGGCTAACAAGCCCTGGAGAGAGGCTTTTACTTTCGTTACTCTATTTAATGAGTAGGTAATCTAAGATCATCTGTGCATCCCTCCCCAAACAAGGGTGTCCTTCTCTGTGGGAGCAGTAAAGCTATTTTCATTTATATGAAAGAAAACAGAGAGTCTTTTGTTTTTCCAAGTTGGCCTTCAGGGGTAACAGACATGCAGCCTGCCTTTCAGGCTCATGGGGGTGTTTGGAAAACCACTGCATTTCAAAGACACAGAGTGTGGCAAAGGTGTAGTGGTCTATGAAGTTTTAGGGACCTGTGTTCTGATCACTGATTTGCTACAATTTTTTTTTTTTTTAATACTTTGGGCAAGGCAAGTTGGGGGTAAAATACAGCTGATGACACTCTTCTTGGAGTCATTGAGAGGATTATATAAAATACTGTAACCAAAGTGCTGACACTTGGTTAAGTCACAGGAGCTTGCAGCTGTCACCCATCAAGCCTCATCATCGCTGTCCATCGTCACAGTCATTCTTGTCTGCTCAGTATTAAATCACTCCGGCCCAATCCATGGTGTTTGCCTGTACCTCTGTCCTCCTTTTGTTCATCTTCTAAGCCACGCCTGTTCTTCTGGGTATAGTTTGAACCTAACCTTCCCCCTCACCTCACTCTCCCTGCCCAGAGCCCTCCTCCTCTGTTCTACTTTGTGGTTGCTTAGCAACCGTGGGCTGCCCTATTTTCTAACTTTTTCTTACATCTGTTTTTTCTCCCCAACAAAGGCTCTGGAAGGCAGGAACCTGCCTCACCCTTGTGCATGTGTGTCAGTTTCTCGCAGGGTAGAGTCCACAAAACAGGTTAGCACTTCCTTGAATGATGAATAAAGACATGTGGGAATCATCATTTGCATGAGTTTGATGATGCCGGTGGGGGTGCATTCACAGACAGGCAAGGGCTGCACAGAGCTGTGAACCCACCTAGTTCATCTTGTACTAAGAGGTGGGAATACTGAGACCCAGAGAAACCAGAGACACTTGTACTCATAGTCTCAATATAAGTGTGTTCTTTTATTTATTTATTTATTTTTTAAAAATTTTTTAATTTTTTTTTTAGTTTTTATTCTTGTTTTATTTAGGCTTATATGTTGACAGTGTAAATTGACTCATTGTACATAGATAGAGGATAACATATCAATTCTCTAGTTGTAAGTTGTATAGAATCACATCATATATGCAGTCATACATAAAGTTAGGGTTATTATGACCATCATATTCCATCACCCTTGCTGTCCCCATGCCCCCTCCCCCCTTAC
>PVHX01006148.1:53446-103949 GCA_004024805.1 Geosciurus inauris | reverse complement strand
TTTGGCAGCACTACACTAACTATACTCACCTATGAGCCCCTTCTGTTGATCTTCCAGATCTCGAGTAACATGGACTCTGTTTACCCGTCCCACCCTTCCTCACTCCACTGTAGCCACACTGACCTTGCAGTTTCTTGCCTAATCTAAGTCTCTCCTATGGCTTGGAACATGCAACTCCCTCTGTCAGAAACACCTTCTCTGCTAGCCGGCTCCTTCTCAATTTCCAGTCTCAGCTTAAATGTAAACTCCTGGGTCTTCCCTGACTTTATCTCTCATTGTCTTTCTTCCCTGATAGTTTCCTAACACTGGCTTTATTCACTTTCCTTGCATAACATCTTATAATTACTTTTCATTTATTTACTTTTTAAAAAATAAAAAACATACACAAAAGTAGAGCAAAGAGGAGAATGAGCCCAAAGATTTTTATTTTTATTTTTGCTTTATCTACTTCCCGATCATACTATAAGCTGCAAGGGACAGAGACTACATCATTTCTCTTTACCCACCTAGGGTCTTTCACATCTGCCATGATAAACACTCAATAATTGTTTTTGGTTTTGCTCTGAATGAGAAGGAAAGTTAAGGATGACTGAAGAGAAGGAAGGCACCTCTGTGAGAAGTGAAACAGGAAGGGGAGAACTCTGAGGACAGCTGGTAATTTATTCATCAGTCTATTCCCTGCCAGGCTCTGGGAGAAGGGTTGAGTTTCAGAGATAAATAAAAGAAAGTCTTTGGTAAAATCTAGTAGAGACAGATATAATCATAGGTAGTACTCACTGAGGGCCATCTATGTGCTGGATACCCAGCTACACATTTCAGAGGTACTGTCTTATTTAGTCCTCACAGTAACCCCGTATGGAAGAAATTCTTATTCCCATTTTGCACCTAAGAAAATTGAGGCTTAGAAGCATTAAATAACTAGCTGCAGGTCACAAAGTTGGATGGTAATAAAGCCAAGCTGAGTGAATAGGTTGTTAATGCCAAAGCCAAGCCATGAAACACCTGTAATTCCAGGTGTGTACTATGCTACAGAGCACTGTGAAAACTGCTGAAACAGAGGCTCACATGAGGTGCAGTGAAATAAGCTGGGGACTCTGGTGAGGAGACAGGGCAGGGAGGCTTCTCCAGAGGTGATACCTGAGCTGAGCTTGGAAGTTTAAGCAGGAAACTGTCAGGCAGTGCAGCCTGAGGAAACAGCATGTGAGGGGCGGGGGGAATCACACAAGCACTTAAAGGAGCATCAGGATACTCAGGATACTTCAAAGAATTCCAGTTTTATTTTTTAAAACTAAGAGCAATGAATATCATTGTGCCAGGATTCTTTGCAGCCTGGCCCTGCAGAAACTGGGAAGGCTTCACAGAAGATATGAGCCTACACTGGATCAGAAGGACAGATAACCACATTAGGAGAAGAGGGCAAGCCGGGCGCGGTGGCTCAACCCTGTAATCCCAGCACTGTGGGAGGCTGAGTGAGTTCAAAGTGAGTTCAAAGCCAGCCTCAGCAACGGCGAGGCGCTAAGCAACTCAGTGAGACCCTGTCTCTACATAAAACACAAAATAGGGCTGGGGATGTGGCTCAATGGTCGAGTACCCTTGAGTTCAGTCCCTGGTACCAAAAAAAAAAAAAAAAAAAAAAAAGGAGAAGAGGGCAGGCAAGGGAATGCCTTGCACAAAAGAATGGTCAATGAAGAAAGCAAGGACATGGGGACTCCAAGAGTCTGGAGTTGGATTTGGCCAGGATTAGGGGACTGGATCACAGGGTGTGGCCAGAGATGAGGTTGGCTACTGGGTAAAGATGTGGATCTTCAACGTCATTGCTATTGTAAGATTGGATTTAATGTTGAGTGTTTAAATAGGACAGTGGCCTAATACGATTAAAGAACTATTTACCAAAAGTACTTCAGAACCACAGTTATTAAAACAGTATGGTCCTCACTCAGGAATATATAACTAAGCAGAACCAAGAAATACATCTATGTGTACTACTAATGGAATTTGGTGTATAATAAAGGTGACATCTCAAGTCAGTAGAAAAAGTCATTCAATAAATGCCACAGGGACAACAGATTAACTACATAAAAAACAAAAACATGTTAGACCTTCTCCTCTATAGCATACAAGAAAATTAAATCCATTTATATTTGGGATTAAATATAAATAACAACATCATAACAATTCTTTTAAAAACAAAATAATATTTTACAAAGTGGAACACAGATGCTACAGGAGTTTATCAGCTAAACAGGAGACTTCAAAGTAATGTTGTTCTGGTGGCAGACTTATGTGGACTTGCTTCCCAACATGCAGGTCATCAAGTTCACTCTCCTGGAAAAGACTGGAGGTACTTGATGAGGCAGTGTCCCATACCTTGCAGCTCCTCGGAACTGCCTACACCCCAAGAAGCACAGCAGGGCTTCTAGGCTAAGAGACCTTTCTTTAGTAAGTTTTCACAAAAAATGACATCATGTTGGCCAAATTATGTTGTTCTGTTGTACGCATGTATGAATATGTAACAATAATTCCTACCATTATGTACAACTACAATGCATCAATGAAATATAAAAAAATCAGAATTTACTTTTCACAGTAATCAGTGATTAATTACAAATAATTTTTATTAAGATACTGAAAAAGTATCTCAATGAAAAGTCTTCAAGTAGTAAAGTGTGGATGCTTCATGAAAGAAGTTTTTACTACTGTATCTAAATTTCAGCTCCACAATGGATATCTTTAAACCCTTTAAAAACACACACATATCCTGCAACCCAGCAAATTTTCTTACAGAAATTTAGCTAGTAAAACAACTATAGTTGAGTGCAAAGAGAAATGTACAAACATATTCATTATGGAGGTGTTGATACTAATAAAACTTCCAAATTATTGTATGTACATATGATGAAATTTAGTAATCATTAAAAATGAAGTCTACTCTCAGGCACAGTGGTACACCCTTGTAATTCCAGCTCTTCAGGAGGCTGAGAAAAGAGGATCTTTTTTTTTTTTTTTTTTTTTTTTTTAAATATTTATTTTTTTAGTTGTAGGCAGACAGAATATCTTTATTTTATTTTTTATGTGGTGCTGCGGATCGAACCCAGTGCCTCCCGCGTGCTAGGCGAGCACGCCACCACTGCGCCAGAACCCCAGCCCCAGAAAAGAGGATCTTAAGTTTGAGGTCAGCCTGGGCAACTTAGTGAAACTGTCTCAAAATAAAATTTAAAAAAGAACTGGAGATATAGCTCAGTGATAAAACACTTGCCTAGCATGTGTAAAGCCCTGAGTTTAATCCCCAGCACTGCAAAAAAAAAAAACCCCAAAAAACACAAACACACACATAAAAACTGTACATAATTAGTAGGGCACCATGTGATGTTTCCACATACATATGCACTGTGGATTTATTTATTTATTTATTTTTGCAGTACTGGGAATAAGACCCAGATCCAGGGACCTTATATATGGTGCTATGTTTAAATCAGGCAAGCCTATCATTCCTTCCCCAACAGTCATCATTTCTTTATGGAAAAAATTTTCAAAGTCCTTCCTTTGAGCTTTTTCAAGTATACAGTACATTATTATTACCTACAGTCAGCCTACTGCACAGCAACACAGCATAACTTCTTGCTCCTGTCCTGAGTGTGGGCCACACTGTTTTACTAAGTGACTTTCTAACTGGAAATCACAAAAATAAACATTTCAATGGCTATTATAAGAGAAGACATTCAGAATCAAGGTCAGGAGAACCTTATTTTCTTCCTTCCTTTCTTTTTATTTTTAATGCTAGGAATTGAACACAGGTCCTTAGTTGCTAGGCAAGCACTTGCCATTGAGCTACATCCCAAGTTCACGCTACTTTTTTAACAGACTAGAAATAGAACATCTAACGGAGTGGCCTAGATTCCTGTTGAAATTATTTCCTTGGTCTAACCTCTTGACTGGGTTCAATAAGGGCAGGAACTGAAACCATTTTGTATTTCCCTTAGTTCTCAAAGACACTTATGTTCAGGCTGGGGTTGTGGCTCAGTGGTAGAGCATTTGCCCTGGCATCTGTGAGGCACTGGGTTTGATTCTCAGCACCACATAAAAATAAATAAATAAAATAAAGAATTTGTGCCCATCTACAAAAAAACTATTTTAAAAAAGACATTTATATTCGTCAAAATATTTGCATAACTTTCTAGGAAGGCTGAAAAGAGAACTTCATTTGGTGGAAGAAGAATGGGTTTTGGAAATTACCACGTATTGTGTAGTGCTAAACTACCCACTTAGTTAACTTCTCTGAGTTGCAATATGATCACCTGTAAACTATAACTGGTGCTAATCCCAGATTCCTCTCCCTCACCAGGAGCCTGTGCTGGGAACTAACTGACATCTCAACTGCTTCAGGCAAAAAGCAACTAAAATGAGACTTGCCAAGGCCTGACTCTTGTGGGGTCTCTACTGAATGCCTGAGGTATTCAGGGAAGTCTGCACTCCGACTGGCTGAAACCCAGTGTCTCTCAGGTAGATGTGAACTCTAGGAATTGCCTAGTTTTAAGCTCCCTAGTTGTTCTTTCTCCAAAGCTTGTCTTTGCCCAGCCTTACAGAGTTTCACACAACAAACTAGTCTTCAAAGACACAAGGGAGGCTCCCCCTGCAGATTTCTGGAGTTCTTTTGATATGTGCAGCTCCTTCCTCTATGGAGGAAGAACTTCAAATTTTAGGTATCTCAGCTTTCCCAAGCCCTGGACTCTGACTCCTCAAATTATTTAATCCACTGAGCTCTGGTTCTCTCTTCCAGTGCCACATTCTAGAAAGTGATTCCAAGTAGAAAGCCAGGGCCTTCAAGGACTCACCTCTTTAGTTCCTTTCTCCCAGAGATCACAGTACTGTTGTTTAATGCCTGAAATAGTTCCTTATATATTTTGTCCAATTTTCTAGTTGTTTATAATGGGAGGGCAAATCTGCTGGCACCCTGAACTTGGGCTTCCCAGTTTTATGTTATAGCGGCATATGTAAATTGTCCAGCCCAAGGTACTTTGTTGTAGAAGAGGTTCAGATGAACACATATTATAAACAGGTGAACAAAGCTAAGAATGACATCTGATTTCCCATTAGAAAGAATACAATATAGGGGGCTGGGATTGTAGCTCAGTGGTAGAGCGCTTGCCTCGCATGCGTGAGGCCCCGGGTTCGATCCTCAGCACCACGTACAAAGCAATAAAATAAAGACACTGTGTCCATCTACAACTTAAAAAATATATTTTAAAAAATACAATACAATATAGACATATTTAATATTACAATAGGAAGACATCTTTTAAATGCTTGAAGATGGACACTTGGTGCTTCTAAAATTTGGTAGCCAGCAAAAACAGACTTCAAAAATGAAAGGGAGGGCTGGAGTAGTAGCTCAGTGGTAAAGCACTTGCTTGGCATGTGCGAGGTCCTGGGTTTAATCCTCAGCACCACATGTAAATAGATAAAATAAAAGATCCATTGACAACTAAAATATATGTATTTTTTTAAAAAAAAAAAAGAAAGGGAGCCAGGCGTGGTGGCACAAGCCTGTAATCAGCAAGGTGCTAAGCAACTCAGTGAGACCCTGTCTCTAAATAAAATATACACAATTGGGCTAGGGATGTGGCTCAGTGGTTGAGTGCCCCTGAGTTCAATCCCTGGTACTAAAAAAAAAAAAAGAAAGAAAGAAAGAAAGGAAATAGGTTATTCAAAAAACAAAATCTGGAAGAATTTATTGCCACTAGATTTTTAATTTAAGGAATTCTGTAAGTTTTTCAGGCTAAAGAAAATAATACAGATGGGAACTTGGATCTAAAAAAAGGACTGAAGAGCACTGAAAATGGCAAATATGTAGGTTAATATGAAAGTTTTGCTTTGTTTTGTTTTTCGGCACTAAGAATGGATCCCAGGGCCTTACACAAGCTGAGCACATGCTGAACCACTAAGCTATACTCCCAGTCCCACAATAAAAGACTTCTTTTTCAGATTTTTAAATGTCATTAAAGCCAAAAATAGTCACAATGAATAAAGAGGAATACAACATATGTAGAAGTTAAATAAATGATAATAATCCAAAGATATAAGGAGAAAATTAAAGTGTGCTTTATGAAGCTTACTCTTTTTTTTTTTTTTGGTACTGGAGACTGAACTTAGGGGCACTCAACCACCGAGCCATATCCCCAACCCAACTTTTTGTGTTTTATGTAGAGAGAGGGTCTCACTGAGTTGCTTAGCTCCTCGCCATTGCTGAGGTTGGCTTTGAACTCCCGATTCTCTCCTGTCTCAGCCTCCCAAAGTACTTGGATTACAGGCGCGCACCACCGTGCCTGGCTTTCATGAAGCTTTTTAACTATAAGGTGGTGTGTTATTTTAAGGCAGATTGTATACTTTTTTAAGCTAGAAAGCAACTTCTATAAAAATAAAATAAAGGTTTATAACTAATAGAGGAGATGAAATAGTATAAAAAAAAAAAAAGTAATCAAAAAGATGCCAAGAAGAAAGAATAAAAGAAAACAGAGATAAACAGAAAGAAAAAAAAAAAAGGAAAATGGTAGACTTAAACTCAACTATATTGAAAGTGACATCAATGTAAATGGTATAAACATCTCAATTAAACATCAAAGATGATAAGGTTGGAGTTAAAAAAATAAAGACCCAACTATCTGCTACCTGAAAAAAAATCATTAAAAAATAAACACACGGGGCTGGAGTTGTGGCGCAGTGGTAGCGTGCTCGCCTAGCACGCGGGAGGCACTGGGTTCGATCCTCAGCACCACATAAAAATAAAATAAAAGATATTGTGTCCACCTACAACTAAAAAATAAATATTTTTTAAAAAAATAAACACATAGGTAAATTAAGGATGGAAAAAGACCCCAGGCATTATTAAGCTGGGGTGACCATATTGGTATCACACTGGGAGACCTTAGAACAAGGAACATTACCAGAGAGAAAAGGAGGCATTTTAAAGTTACTCTAAAAGGCTCTATTCACTGAAGACGTAACAAGCCTAACTGTGTACACAGCTAATTATAGAAGTTCAAAATACATGAAGCAAAATGAACAGAACTGAAGGACAGAAAAATTTTTAATTACAGTTGGAAACTTCAACACTCCTCTCAGAAACTGACATAGTAAGTAGAAAGAAAATCAGTAAAGCTATACAAGAGTTGAAGAACACTATCAAATAATTTGATCTTACTGACATTAATAACACACTATTAAAAAATAACACTATACCAAAAGGGCAACAAAATACTTTTTTTTTTTTTTGGTACTGGGGATTGAACTCAGGGGCACTTGACCACTGAGCCACATCCCAGCCCTATTTTTTACTTTATTTAGAGACAGGGTCTCACTGAGTTACTTAGCACCTCGCTAAATTGCTGAGGCTGGCTTTGAACTCATGATCCTCCTGCCTCGGTCTCCTGAGCTGCTGGAATTACAGGCAGGCGCCACTGTGCCTGGCAGCAGAATACATTCTTTTCAGGTACACTAAAGAAGATCACAACAAGTCTCAACAGATCTCCAAGGACTGAAATCACATAATATATATATTACCACAACAGAAGTTTTAGTCAGAAATCTGTAACAAAAAGATGTCTGGAAAATTCACAAATATTTGGAAATTATAAAACAAACAAATAAGCAACTCATGGATCAAAGAAGAAATCACAAGGCAAATTAGAAAATGTTTTAAAAGTAACAATAAAAACACAACATACCAAAGAAGCTAGAAGAAGAGCAAATTAAAACTGAAGTAAATATATGAAATAATAAAGATAAGACTGGAAACCAATAACAGTGACACAGTAACTGGCTGTGGTGGTGCACACCTCTAAACTTGGAAGGCTAAGGCAGGCAGATCACAAATTTGAGGCCAGCCTGGGTAACTCCGGGAGCCCGTCTCAAAAACAAAAAGGGAGCTGGGCGCAGCAGTGCACGCCTGTAATCCCAGTGGCTCAGAAGGATGAGACAGGAGGATCATGAGTTCAAAGCCAGCCTCAGCAACTCAGAGACTTTGTCTCTACATAAATTACAAAAAAGGGCTGGGGATGTAGCTAAGTGGTAGAGGGCTTGCCTAACATGCATGTCTCCTGGGTTCAATTCCCAGAACCACCACCACCACCAACGCGCGTGCACGTGCACACACTCAGTAAGCAACTGGCACAAATTTCAAGCTAGATCTTTAGAAAGATCAATCGAGTTGACAAACCTCTAGTAAGAGTGAAGAATAAAACAAATGCAAATTATTAATATCAGAAGCGAAGGAAAATTTTTATTTCTATAAACATTAAGGAATAAAAGAATGTTATGAACACCTTCAAGCCAATACACTAGCCAATTTTAATGAAATAGGAAAATTCCTTAAAACATAAAATTACCAGCAAGAAAAAACAGAAAATCTGAAGAACAACGAATGATACAATTAAACTTAGAATCTGCATTAACTACAAAGCATACTTAAAATATATATATATAGTGCTAGGCATGGAACTCAGGGCCTTACACATGCTAGGCAAGTGCTCTACCACTGAGCTAGTCCTCAACTCTTTTTATTTTTGAGACAGGAGCTCCCTAGATTGCTAAGGCCTACATCAAACTTGCAATCCTCCCGTCTTGGCCTTCTAAATAGCTGGGATTTATAGGCAAGTGCCACAATGCCCAGCATGGTTTTGACTTTCAAAAAGTTATTTTTCAGGGGCTGGGATTGTAGCTCAGCGGTAGAGCGCTTGCCTCGCATGCGTGAGGCCCTGGGTTCAATCCTCAGCACCACATACAAAGCAATAAAATAAAGACATTGTGTCCATCTACAACTAAAAATAAATAAATAAATAAATAAAAAAGTTATTTTTCACTAAGCAATTAGTAATTTATTGTATTTCTACATCCATATGTGAATCATACATACTTTGGGACAATTAATATATAAAAATGTTTTTAATTAGCAGCTCAAAAACACACTTTATATGTGTGTATATATGGTGCTGGGGATTGAACCCAGGACCCTGCACATGCTAGGAAAGCAGTTTACCACTGAGCTACATTCCCAGCCAACAAAGATTTGTTTTTTAAGCTACCATGTTAGCTGATAACTGGAAAGATCAGTCCAGAGAAAGCTGGCAGCTCCTACTTGAGATCAATACATATTACATGACACCCTGCCCATTTTAAATGTCTTTTCCTTACTATTTATTATCACAAAGCACCTTTGAAAAAAGAGAGTAAAGAACAGAAAACCCTGAGATTCTTATATAAAGCCAGCAAAGTGTAGGAAGGATCTGGTGGAGGCATCATGTGACAGTGACAGCTGCCTAAGGTATCAAGCTTTGTGAAGAAGTGGCCTAATTTCTATTAACTGGTCTGTAGAGAACAGATTTAATCTCATATCCTGTTGAAGAATAAAAGGAAAGCAGGTTTCATTTTCCGAGAGTGACAAAATAACCAAACTTTAGAGCTAAGAAAGTGAATACAGTCCACATTGACTCTTATTCACATTTTCCAAAATCCCAAAACTAAGTTTTCTATAACTTGTTAGGTGGCAAAACTCAATATGAATTTAATTGGCAGCAAAATCTGACCTGAACTGATGTGAAACTATAGTTCACCCACTACAGTAAGAACAGTCACACTGTGGCTGCCAACACATTAATGTACTTGACTATGAAGTGCTGACCTTGCAGGGCATTACATAATATATGGTAAATGCACCTTACTGGCTTTCCAAATTTTTTTTTTAATTTCTGAATTCTAAAATACACCCGACTCTTAAGAGTTTCCAATAGGGGCTGGGGTTGTGGCGCAGTGGTGGCGTGCTCGCCTGGCACGCGGGAGGCACTGGGTTCGATCCTCAGCACCACATAAAAATAAAGTGAAGCTATTGTGTCCACCTACAACTAAAAAATAAATATTTAAAAAAAAAAAAAGAGTTTCCAATAAAGGATTATGAACGTAAAATGGGTTTTTATTAAAATGGTCCTGTCAACTTCCATGGAAATGTATTTCTTTTTCTGAAAAATATTGCTTTATAAATTAATTTGAACTAATTATTTTCCTAAAACCCAGGGCTGGGATTGTGGCTCAGTGATAGAGTGCTTGCCTGGCATGTGGGAGGCACTGGGTTAGATCCTCGGCACCGCGTATTAATAAATGAATAAATAAAGGTCAATCAACAACTAAAAAATTATTTAAAAAAACTAATGACAATTAAAAATATTCTATTTTGTAGCCCTGCACTGTGGGGCGCACCTGTAATCCCAGCAGCTCAGGAGGCTGAGGCAGGAGGATCATGTGTTTAAATCCAGCCTCAGAAAAAAGCAAGGCACTAAGCAACTCCATGAGACCTTCTCTCCAACTAAAACACAAAACAGGAGCCAGGCGCGGTGGCTCAAGCCTGTAATCCCAGCACTTAGGGAGGCTGAGACAGGAGAATTGCGAGTTCAAAGCCAGCCTCAGCAATGGCGAGGCACTAAGCAACTCAGTGAGACACTGTCTCTACATAAAAAAACACAAAATGGGGCTGGGGATGTGGCTCAGTGGTCGAGTGCCCCTGAGTTCAATCCCCGGTACCAAAAAAAAAAAAATACAAAACAGGGCTGGGATGTGGCTCAGTGGTCGAGTGCCCAAGTTCAATCCCCAGTACCCTGCCCCAGCCCCCCAAAAAAAGAATTGTGAGGGCTGGGGTCGTGGCTCAGTGGCAGAGCACTGGGTTCGACCCTCCGCACTGCATAAAAATAAAGAAATAAAATAAAGGCATTGTGTCCATCTACTACAAAAAAAAATTTTTTTAAAAAGAACTGTGAAGCAAAATTCAGTTAACTAAAGATATAAAATTGAAGAAAATCAAAGCCAAGCACAGTGATACATGCCTATAATCCCAGTTACTTGGAGGCTAAAGCAAGAGGATCTGAAGTTCAAAGCCAGCCTAGGCAACTTACCAAACCCTGTCTCAGAATAAAAAATAAAAAAGGCTGGGAATGTAGCTCAGTGATAGAAGGCTCCTGAGTTAAATACCCAGTACCATCTAAATAAATAAAAAAAATATAAAACCAAGGGCTAAGGGTTTAGCTCAGTGGTAGAACACTTATGTAGCATGCATGAGGTCCTGAGTTTGATCCCCAGTGCTACCAAAAAAAGAAAAGGAACTCAAAGTTAAAAGCTAAAAATCTAGGTCTGGGGCTGTAATTAAATGGTAGAGCGCGTGCCTACCATGTGTGAGGCACTCAGTTCGATCTTCAGCACCACATAAAAAATAAAAATAAATAAAATAAATCTATGTGCCCATCTATAACTAAAAATATATATATATTTTAAAAAGCTAAAAATCTAGCCAGGCACAGTTCCCAGAAGCCGGGGAGGCTAAGGCAGGGGATCTAAAGTTCAAAGCCAGGCTCAGCAACTCAGAGACCTTGTTTTTTCTTTTTAATATTTTTTAGTTGTCAATGGACATTTATTTTATTTATTTGTATGTAGTGCTGAGAATCAAACCTAGTGCCTCACACATACTAGGCAAGCACTCTACCACTGAGCCACCACCCCAGCCAGAGACCCTGTTTCTACATAAAATATAAAAAAGGGCTAGGGATGTGGCTCAGTGGTTAAGTGCCTCTGGGTTCCATCTCCAGTACCAAAAAAAAAAGACGACGATGACGAAGACAAAGAAGAAGAAGAGGCGGCTAAAAAGCTAAGAATTTAGCACACATACACACACACACACACACACTTTTTTTTCTTTCGGTGTGGAGGACTAACCCATAATATTTTTTAAAAGTCCTTATGCTTCTAAATAGAGGCAATGAGGTTAACAGGACCTTCAATAGGACTGTGAAAAGAGAATTTTCACCCCTTCCCCCTCAGAAAAATTTTACTCAGTAATTAAGATAGCATATGATGTAGTATATATACCAACTTACTGGGTTCTAAGGGTATTCTTTGGTTAATGACATAACAAATCCAGATAAAAGGCATCTCTCAGAACTAGATCATTCACATAAACAAATGCAGGTATGTGCTCAGGTTACTAGAATTCCACACCTTACATGAATAGTTTTTAATTAAATTTATGAAGGCATTAATAATGCAAAGATATCCAAAACCATTTTATACATTTATATATCATGTAATGTACTTTGGCATTATTATCTCAGTTTCCCTACAAGAAATTAGTTGACTCTCATGATTTAAGAAGCTTCCACAATTGGGCTGGGGTTCTGGTGCAGTGGTAGCGTGCTCGCCTAGCACGCGTGAGGCACTGGGTTCGATCCTCAGCACCACATAAAAATAAAATAAAGATATTCTGTCCACCTGCAACTAAAAAATAAATATTAAAAAAAAAAAATTTAAAAAAAAAAAAAAAAAAAAAGAAGCTTCCACAATTAAGATTGCACTGTACTAAAGGGAAATACAAACATATAGACATCAGTGAGTTTTAATCAAGCTGAAGAGAGAATATCACATGAGAACAATAGGAGAATGCTTTTATTAAGAGGCAGTTAAAGAAAGAAGTAGTTGGGGGGCTGGGGCTGTGGCTCAGTGGTAGAGCGCTTGCCTAGCATGCGTGAGGCACTGGGTTCGATCCTCAGCACCACATATAAATAATAAATGAATAAAATAAAGATCCATCAACAACTAAAAAATTAAATAAATTTAGGGCTGGGATTGTAGCTCAGCGGTAGAGCGCTTGCCTCGCATGCGTGAGGCCCTGGGTTCGATCCTCAGCACCACATACAAAGCAATAAAATAAAGACATTATGTCCATCTACAGCTAAAAAAAAATATATATTTAAAAAAAAAATTAAATAAATTAAAAAAAAAAAAGAAGTAGTTGGGGCTGGGATTGTGGCTCAGCGGTAGAGCACTTGCCTCGCATGAGTAAGGCACTGGGTTCAATCCTTAGCACCACATAAAAAATAAATAAATAAAATAAAGATACTATATCCATCTACAACTAAAAAAAATTTAAAAAAAGAAAGAAGTAGTTAAGTACAAGCTATAAATACAAATAAACGATAGTAAATATATACCAGCAAATATACAGAAACATTCAAATGAAAGGTTTTTTACAAGATACACATCCCTAAGAAGTTTTATCCTTAACCAAATTGACAGCGCTGAAAAAATTTCATGACACTTATTCTGTTTCCAAACTAGTCTATAAATTACCAAGGAAATTTGTCTCATTACTCTGAACTAATTTGGACCCCAAACAGTATTACTCAGATGACAAATCATTTCATCAGACCTGCAAAGTGACTCTTGGTTGCTTCCCAAAATCAAATCCACTGAAACAATGATTTTCTCCCACGGAAATTCCAAAGAATATCTCACTGTCTGGAAGCAATTCCCAAAGAATTCCTCAAATGTTTAAAAGACTGGACTTCTGTTTCCAGAAAAGGTGGAGTAACAGGGACCACACTTATTTATTCTTACACCAGAAACAACTAAAAATGTGGACAAAATATATAAAACAACAGTTGTTAAGACACTAGGCATCAGGAAGCACAGGATAGTGAACCCTGAGATAGCAAACAAAGTGATCTCTCCAACTGTCATGGATTCCCACCCAGGGAAAGTTTCCAGTCTACAGAGCAGGAAGGGGAAACTCAGAAACCTCCCTTAGTTGAGGAGATAGAGCCAGCAGAGCTGGATTCTGGGAAAGCCAAGCCTTCTAGAATTTGCAGTGTACAATACTAGAAAGGAAAGAGCTACACGAGAAAGAACTCAAAAGATCTTCAGAAAACTCCTTGAGTAATCAGCTGATTACTTAAAAGCACATGGATATGAGAAAACTACCCTAAGCTGGGAAAATAATTACCCAAAGGAGCAAACAATCCTCAGAGGTCACCCAGGCCAGGAATAGCCTAATCGCACCTGCTAAAGTTAAAAATCCTCATAAATAATGAGACACTGCATGGAGGACTCCAAAAGGTGCTGCTTCAGTAGTGGGAAAATTAATCTGAAGTATTGTCCTAGTCTCCCCTAACGAAGCTTAAAAGCAACACCCAACTGGATAAAACTCTATCCAGAGCAAATTCAGTAATACAAAAAGACCCAATATCCAATGATGTGAATTTACAATGTTTGGCATCCAAAAGAAAAATAATTATCAGACATGAACAACTGTATGCCAACATATAACAGAACCTGAATGAAATGAACCAATTTTTAGAAAGATACCAGTTGCCAAAACTGACTTGAGAAGAAATAAAAAATCTAAATAAGCCTATTACAAGCTGAATTGGTATTCAAATTTTTTTTTATTAAAAATAATAAAGACGGGGCTGGGGTTATGGCACAGTGGTAGCGTGCTCACCTGGCATGCGTGAGGCACTGGGTTCGATCCTCAGCACCACATAAAAATAAAATAAAGATATTCTGTCCGCCTACAACTAAAAAATAAATGTTTTAAAAAATAATAATAAAAAATAAAAATAATAAAGACATAACAAAAAATAAAACTATAAACCAATCTCTTATGAATATAAAAGGAGAAATTCTGATTACTAGCAACTCAAATACAGCAATCTATAAAAAGGGTTATGCATCATTACAATATGAGGTTTATCCTAGGAATATAAAGGTGGTTTAATATCAAAATATAAATTAATATAATATATACCACATCAACAGGCTAAATGATAAAGACTACATGATCATATCAATAAATGAAAAAAAAAGAATTTAACTAAATTCAATATCCTATCGATATAAAAACGTTTCAGAAAACTAGAAATGGAAAAGAACTTAACCTGATGAAGATCGTCTTAAACCAAAAGCAAATAACCACACTCACAGCTAACACCACACTTAGTGTTGAAAAACTAAATGCCTTAGTGATGATCCCCACAAGATCAGGAGTAAAAAAATCTAGGGCTGGGGTTGTGGCTAGGTGGTACAGTGCTTGTCTAGAATGTTGTGAGGCACTGGGTTCGATTCTGTGCACCACATATAAGTAAATAAAGATCCATCAACAACTAAAAATAAATAAAAATAAAAAGAATATCTAACAGCGCAGTGGTGCACTCTTGTAATCCCAGTGGCTCAGATGGCTGAGGCAGGAGGATTGCGAGTTCAAAGCCAGCCCCAGCAACTTAGTAAGGCCTTAAGCAACTCAATGAGACCCTGTCTTTAAACAAAATATAAAAAAGGGCTTGGGATGTGGTTAAGTGCCCCTGGGCTCAATCTCAGTACCAAAAAAAAAAGAATATCTAGGTTTACCACTTCTATTCAACATACACTGGAGGATACAGCCAGAGCAATTAGGCAGAAAATGAAGAAAAAAAAATGTATACTTAAAAGGAAGAAACAGAACTGTATTTATTTTCAGATGACGTAACTTTATATACAGAATATCCTAAGGAACCAAGTAATATTCAAGATATTACTTGAATAAATGTGTTCAGCAAGGTTGCAGAATACAAGATTAATATACAGAAACTGTAAAGTCAGGCACAGTGATACATGCCTGTAATCCTAGCAACTGGAGAGGCGAGGCAGGAGAATTGCTAGTTCAAGGACAGCCTCAGAAACTTAGTGAGACTGTGTTTCAACATAAAAAACAAAAAGGGTGGGTTGGGGTTGTGGCTCAGTGGTTGAACATTTGCCTAGCATATGTGAGGCACTGGGTTCGATTCTCAGCACCACATATAAACAAATAAAATAAAGGTCTATTGACAACTAAAAAAAATTTTTAAAAAAGGGGGGGGCTGAGGATATATATATATATCTCAGTTGTAGAGTGCCTCTGGGTTCTATCCCGGTATCATAAAAACAAACAAATTTATTTCTATACACTAGCAATGAACAAACCAAAGAGGAAATAGAGAAAACAATTCCATTTAAACTATCATCAATGCCAGGTGCTGTGGCACAGTCCTGTAATCCCAGCAGCTGGGGAGTCTGAAGCAGGAGGGTCACAAGCTCAAAGCCAGCCTCACTAACTCAGTGAGGCCCTAAGCAACGTAGCAAGACCCTGTCTCTAAATAAAAAATTTTTAAAAGGGCTGGGGATGTGGCTCAATGCTTAAGTGTTCCTGAGTTCAATCTCTGGTACAAAAACAAACAAAACAAAATGCCTAGCATCAAAAAGAATAAATATTTTAGGAAAAAAATTTAACAAAACAAAAGCAAAAGTTATACTCTTAAGACTACAAAACATTGGGGCTGGGATTGTGGCTCAGTGGTAGAGCGCTTGCCTTGCTTGCCTCGCTTGCCTTGCATGTAGGAAGCACTGGGTTCAATCCTCAGCACCACATATAAATAAATGAATAAATAAAGGTCAATCAACAACTAAAAAATAATTTTAAAAAAAGACTACAAAACATTATTGAAATAAAGATAATAGAACAACATCCCACGTCCATGGATTGGAACTGTGTTAAAATGGCAATACTCCCCAATTTGTTCCAAAGATTCAACAAATCGCTATCAAAATCCCAGCTGACTACCTTGTAGAAACTGACCAGCTGATCCCAAAATTCGTATGGAAATGCAAGGGATCCAGAATAGCCAGAACGATTTTGAAAAAGAACAAAACGGAAGACTTTATGCTAAGTTCAAAATTTTCTACAAAATTACAATCCCTATGTGATGGTACACACCTATATTCCTAGAACTTGGAAGGCTGAGGGAGGAAAATCATCTGAGCCCAGGAATTCATGACCATCCTGGCAACATAGCAAAACATCATCTCAAGAGGAAAAAAAAAAAAAAGTGATAATAATCAATACATTGTGCTACTGCCATAAGGATAACCACATAGATCAATTTAACAGAACTGAGAATTTAGAAATAAACCCTCAAATAGAGCCAATATTACAAGAGTCCCAAACAATTAAATGAAAAAAGGATGGTCTTTTCAAAAATGATGTTTGAGGGACTGGGATTGTGGCTCAGTGGTAGAGCGCTTGCCTTGCATGCATGAGGCACTAGGTTCGATCCTCAGCACTGCATTAAAAAAATAAAGATATTTGTGCCTATCTACAAGTAAAAAATATATATTTAAAAAATTATGTTTGAAAGACTAGATAACCATAGGCAAAAGAAGTATGCTGGATCCTTTCCTACACTTTATGCAAAAATTTATTCAAAATGTTCAAAGATCTAAATGTTAAGAGCTGGGGCTGGAGTTGTGGCTCAGTGGTAGAGTGCTTGCCTCGCATGTGTGAGGCACTGGGTTCGATTCTCAGCACCACATATAAATAAATGAATAAAACAAAGGTCCATCAACATCTAAAAAATATTTTAAAAAAATAAATAAATGTTAAGAGCTAAAACTATAAAACTCTTAGAAAAGTCTTCACAGATATGATGACAAAGGCATTAAAGAAAAAAAAAGATAAACTGGACTTCATCAAAATTAAAAACCTTTATATGTTAAAGGACACTATCAAGAGAGTGAAAAGAGGTTCTAGGGCTATAGCTCAGTGGTGGAGCACTTGCCTAGCATGTGTGAGGCACTGGGTTCAATCCTCAGCACCAAATAAAAAATATATAAAATAAAGGCATGCTGTCCATCTACAACTACAAAAAAATTTTTTGAGAAAGAGAAAGTGAAAAGAAAATTCACAGAAAAAAAGTTTTCAAACATATACCTTCTTATTTTCAGTGCTAGGGGTTGAATCCAAGGCTCCAAGCACACTAGGCAAGTGTTCTACTGCTGACTTATACTCACAATCTAGAGCATGTATCTTCTTAAGGACTTACTTCTAGAATATATAAAGAATTATAACACAATAATATGACAAATAACCCAATTAAAATAGCCAAAGGATATGAATAGACATTATTCCAAATAAGATACACAAATAGCCAATAAGCACATAAAAATACTCAACATGACTAGTCTGAAGGAAATTCAAATCAAAAGCATAAGATACCAATTGGGTGTGGTGGTGGATACCTGTAATCCCAGCTATGAGGAGGCTGAGGCAGGAGGAACTCAAGTTTGAGAACCTTATCTCAAAATAAAAAAACATAAAAGGGCTAGAGGTGTATCTCAGTGGGAGAGTACCCTGGTTCAATCCCATGTACCACCAAAACAGGAACAAAACACCCACAGAGGGGGGCTGGGGCTGTAGCTCAGTGGTAGAGCGCTTGCCTAGCATGCGTGAGGCACTGGGTTTGATCCTCAGCAACACATATAAATAATAAATGAATAAAATAAAGATCCATCAACAACTAAAAAAATATTTAAAAAAAAAAACAGACGGCTGGAGTTGTAGCTCAGTGGTAGAGCGTTTGCCTAACATGTGCAAGGCACTGGGTTTGATCCTCAGCACCACATAAAAAATAAATAAATAAACAAGTTTATTGTGTCCATCCACAACTTAAAAAAAATTTAATTAAAAAACCCCATAGATACTATTTCATATCCAGAAGAGCAGGGCAGCTATAATAAACAGCAGACAATAAGAAGCATTTGGTACAGATGTAGAGGAATTCTCTTCCACTATTGGTGGGAATGTAAAATGCTTCAGCCCTTTTCAAAACATTCTAGCATTCATTCAAATTTAAAGCAAATACAATAACAATATATGGTGGCATGTATAACACATGGAGAAGTAAAATGTAAAACAACACAAATGGGAGGAGGGAATGAAGATGCACAATTGTCAGGTTCTTATAAGTAAAGTAACAACATATTACCTGAAGATAGACTGTGATAAGTATAAGATGCATATTAGAAATCATTATAACAATACAACGAAGACATACAGCTATTAATAATATAAAACAGGGGCTGGAAGAATAGTAGTAGAGTATATGCTTAGCATGCATGAAGCCCTGGATTCAATCCCTAGCAACACTCCCAAGGAAGGAAAAGAGATGATAAAATGAAATTTTAAAATATTTAATGAAGAAGAAGAGCAAATGGCATCCAATGGGGAAGTGGGATGGGGTGAGAAAGCAATAATGAAAATCAGAACAGAGCTGGGCACGGTGGTGCAAGCCTGTAATCCCAACACTTAGGAAGGCTGAGACAGGAGAATCGCGAGTTCCAAGCCAGCCTCAGCAAAAAGTGAGGCTCTAAGCCACTCAGTGAGACCCTGTCTCTACATAAAAAACAAAATAGGGCTGGGGATGTGGCTCAGTGGTCAAGTGCCTCTGAGTTCAATCTCCAGTACCAAAAAAAAAAAAAAAATCAAAACAGAAACCAATGAAATATAAAACAAAAACAACAGGAAAAAATCAATTGAGTTCTGAGTTTGCCAATTAGACACTATGCACAGCAGAGGTCATCCTATAGAGATAGAAAATATTATGGACAAAAAGTTATCATTGAGCAGGACACGGTGGCTCACACTTGTAATCCCAGCACTTTGGGAGGCGGAGATAGGAAAATCACCAGTTCAAAGCCAGCCTCAGCAATGGCGAGGCGCTAAGCAACTTAGTGAGACCCTGTCTCTACATAAAGCACAAAAATAGGGCTGGGGATGTGGCTCAGTGGTTGAGCACCCCTGAGTTCAATCCCTGGGACCAAAAAAAAAGTTATGATTGAAATTAAATGCAGCAGACATGTCCAAGCAGTACTATACAGATCAGATCCCTTTATGAATCTGGTGACAAATGAATATGTGGAAATGTCAAATACTGGACACAGAACAATACTGGAATGGTGACATTATGAGGAAACAGTATCATCTTGTTGGAAGCCTGGGAATGAATATAAAAATGGCTATACTCAGCAGAAAAATCAATTGCTTCCACATATCTCCCTTCAAAAGGCCCTGTTTTTCTATGATATAAAAATCAGGTGATATACATTTTCATATCAAATTTTTTGTTAAGTAAAAAATAAGAAAAAAAGAAAGCAAAAGATGTTTCTTTGTGAATAATAATAAAATTAATACTCTAGCTAGAAAGCATGAAGACCAATAGAGAGAAACACAAATTACCAGTACCAGAAACAAATAGGAGTAACATCTCTACAGACTGTACTGTTAAAAGGCTGCTAAGGGAACATGAAAATTGTATGCCAATAAATTTGACAACTTAGGTGAAATGGATAAATTCATTGGAAGACATGAATTATTAAAGCTCCCTGAAGATACAGAACCTGAACAGCATCACAACTATTAAATAATTTTAATTTACAGCTAGAAACTTTCCCCCAAAGAAAGCACCACACCAAAATGGCTTTACCATCTTGGGAACTCTACCAAACACTTAAGGAAGAGAAAATGTCAATTCTTTGTAAAGTCCTTCATAAAAATGAAGAGAAGGGAATACTTCCCAACTTATTCTAGCATTAGGCCAACATAATCCTGATAATAAACCACACAAACATTACAAAAAGAGAAACCTACAGGGGCTGGGATTGTAGCTCAGCGGTAGAGCGCTTGCCTCGCATGCGTAAGGCCCTGGGTTCGATCCTCAGCACCACATACAAAGCAATAAAATAAAGACATTGTATCCATCTACAACTAAAAAAAAATTTAAAAAGAGAAACCTACAGACCAAAATTTCTCAGAAACATTAATGCAAATCTGGCAAATCAAATTTAAGATATTTTTCTTTTTAAAGATAGGATGTTACGACCAATGGGGTTAGCCCTGGAATGCAGGGTTGTTTAAAGTTCAAGAGTCAGTCAAAATATTTCACCATATTAAAAAAATAAAAAATAAAAAATAAATCATCTCAAAAGATCAGAAAAAGCATTCAAGGGCTGGGATTGTAGCTCAGTGGTACAGTGCTTGCCTTGCATGTGGGAGGCACTAGGTTCGATCCTCAGCACCACATAAATATAAATAAATAAAATAAAGATATTTGTGTCCATCTACAACTAAAAAAAAGTTTTTTAAAAAGAAAAAAGAAAAAGCATTCAAAATTATTCACCATCCAGGGGCTGAGGGTGTACCTCAGGGGTAGAGTGCTCGCCTATCATGTGCAAGGCCCTGGCCTCGCAAACAAAATAAAGCAAAGTAAAAGCAAAATTCAATAACCGTTTCTGATAAAAACTCTCAGCCAGCTAGAATTAGAAGAGCAATTCTGTAATGTGATAAAGGACAACTAGGGAAGACACAGCTAACATCCTTCTTAGTGGTACAAGACTTAACTGCTTACAAGACTGGGGAGAAAAGCAAGAGTGCCCACTCCCACACTTCTGTTCAGTACAGTACTTGAAGTCCTGGCCAGCAGAATACGGTAAGAATTGCAACTTGAAGTCTAGGAAGTAAAATTGTCTTTCATTGTAAATAATATAATTATGTTTTTTAAAATACAGAAATGTATAGAAATGCCACTGGAACCAATGAATGAAATTAATAATATTTAGTTCATTATAGTCACAATCAAATCAACAAAAATAAAATATGTAACCAAAGGTAGAGAGTATTTATTTAAGAAGGCTTCCAAAAACAAAGTTTAGAGAAAGTTTTTTGAGAGAAATAAGGAAAATGGATTGGCAGTCAAAAGCAGAGAGAATATTTTACGTAAGTCAAGCCTTTACAAAGAACGAGGACAAAAAGGGAGAAAATCATATAAAGGATAGAGAACATATATATGAAAAAGTCAAGGATTTCAAACCAGTAAATGACAGCTGACAGATGGAAGTGGTACAGACATCAAGCTCAGACAGAGTTCTCTGGATTTCACAGAGTAGGAGAGCACAGGCTGCTAAAGAAGGGGAAAGAAAACAGCAGATGGGAAATGTCTTCTGAATGGGAATGTCCCAGGAGCAGAACAACTGACAGGCATCTGAATAATCTAGACACTGAGGATGACACAGAATCAGGACGGTGGCATAGAAGTGAAAGCAAGAGGCTCAAAGCCCAAAGCCACAATCCAAAGGACAGGGCAATGCTTCAAGATCCAGCAGTTCCATATTTCAGGATTCAAGTGTTGGGAGGGTGGGTACCAACAATGGGAGCCCAGAGAGCCAACAGCTTGGAGGAGAGGAGCCTCTCTGGTCTCTCGAGTTACCTTGCTGAAAAGCATCCTGAATGGGTCTTCAGACCCAAGGACAGAAAAAGGAAGTTAAACAACACAAAATGGCATGAAATACACATTTTTTAGTACAGTAAATAAGTTTCCAAAGCCAAAGCAACTCATCAGTACTGAGCCCTGCTCTGGTGAGTTCGGGAAGCGCAGGGTGGGGTTACAAAGTGCTGAGGCAGAATCACAAGCCACCAAGGGCGGGTGGGGCAGAGGGTCCCCTTTTGAAAGCTTTCAAACAAGCCCTTACAGGCTTGAAATGTGATGTCTTTTGCATTTTCATTCTCTTGTTTTGTTTTTGCTATTTCTACAACAAAGAGCCTTTTCACTGTGTTTGTTTTTGGTGTTTTAAAAGTAACATCCTGGGGAGGGGGGCCCTCTGCCAGACATATATTAGGAGTGAGGGGCACACTCAGACCTCCTCTCTACAGTAACCTTCAGCCCTCAGGCCCCCGCCCCCACATAGTTTATACAGCAATCAGTAATAATTATGCTATTTTACTGGTATTCAGTCCAACTACAAAAAAAATGTTAAGCATATTCGTGTAAATTTTTTAAAAAAAACTTTTATAGTGAAAGAAGGCTGACGAAATAGATGGTGAAAGGTATTTTTAAATCTGTTGACTCTACATTTGGAAGCTCCACAGAGATATACATCTGGGCAAAACATCTCCTCATGAAAAGGAATCTCTGAGCACCTGCAACACCAACAGGATTTGCAAGGGAGGAAACAGGCAGCCCTTTGGAGAGTAGCAGTTTGGCCTTTACTCTGGACCTCCTTCCTCCCACCAGAACCGGTACACATGCTAGGGATACACATGAGCACTTTCACTGGACACTTCTTGAGTGTACACCATGTGCTGGATGCTGTGCTAGAAGCCAAAACTACCAGGATGAGATGAGAAGAGATCTTTGCTCCCAAGGAGTGCACAGCCAAGTGGGTGAGCCAGATGTGGACCCAAATGAGTGCCATTTGGTATGATAAGCGCTGTTATAGCTGGTATGAGGAGGTCTTCAGGTTAGGAAACTAGGCCACTTCCACTTTCTGAAGCTCCTAGGTTATACATTCTTAAATAAAGACATGTCAAAACAGCATTATACCTGTTATCCCAGAAGCTCAGGAGGCTGAGAATGGAGGATCGCTAGTTCAAAGCCAGCCTCAGCAAAATCAAGGCACTAAGCAACTCAGTGAGACCCTGTCCCTAAATGAAACACAAAATAGGGCTGGGGATATGGCTTAGCGGTAGAGTGCTCCTGAGTTCAATCCCTGGTACCAAAAAACAAAAACAAAACAAAAACAGCATTATAGAATTTGTGGTATATTTTAAATGTATACATTTAACAAATCAACATTGTTAGGAAAATAATACATCACTGTTCTATTCCCCACCCCACCCCACCCCCCACAAGATTAATAAACATGTTCACTTATCAAAAACCAGATAGTATGATCTAGAAACCAGAGTAAATTTAAAGTTATAACCACTATCCTCTTTCCGTAAATTTATCTCTATGAATGTTTACACCTAATATGTGCAAACCGTCTACTCTGTGCCATAGAACAAAGCAGCATAAACTTGTTTTGAGTCAAGGTATCCAAAAAGAGAACCCATGGCGTCTTCCTCTTCAGCTGGGGAGCTGTAACAAACTTTAAATGCTGATTGCTCTACCTCTGTCCACAGGGGGAAACTGGGGTCTTGTCTCATCAAACCTCTTTATTCAAGCAGCTCTAATTCCCTCCCCAACCTCTGCTGAGGTCCTTTCTTTACATCTTTAAACAGATGTTCTGCTTTACTCTAAGATGTTGTTGCCTTCTCAACCCTGTCCTACTTCCATTTTTTTCCTTCTTGTCTCTTCCAAGCATCTTGAAATAAACTACATTCATTGTTACCATTCTCCCTATCATCATCTCTTTAACCCCCTTTTTTTTTTTTGGTACCAGGGATTGAACTCAGGGGCACTTGCCCACTGAGCCACATCCCCAGCCCTATTTTTTGTGTTTTATGTAGAGACAGGGTCTCACTGAGTTGCTTAGCACCTCGCTGTTGCTAAGGCTGGCTTTGAACTCGTGATTCTCCTGTCTCAGCCTCCCTAAGTGCTGGGATTACAGGCTTGTGCCACTGCGCCTGGCTTTTTTAACCCTTTTTAATCTAGGTCAATAAATGAATACACAGAACTTACAGAAGTCAACATTAATATAAATTAGCATCTTGTGTGATCAGCACTACCAGAACTTAATCACCTCCTCCCATTCTGGGTTAAAAAAAAAAAAAACAGAAAGAAAAAACCCAGCTCTGAACATGCAAAGCTAAGAAACACTGGTTAGCCAACAAGATATAGATGTCCCACAACTGTTCTTGAAAACAAGTTTGTGGCTGGGTGTGGTGTCACATGCCTGTAATCACAGCAATTTGGGAAGCTAAGGCAGAAGGATTCCAAGTTCAAGGCCAGCCCCAAGAAAGCAACTTAAGACCCTGTCTTAAAATAAAAAATAAAAAAATAAAAGGCTAGGGATGCAGCTCAGTGGTGAAGAACCTCTGGGTTCAATCCACAGTACCAAAACAAACAAACAAAAAAAACAAATTAGTGATTACAGAATGAAAGATGGCAAGATATGGGGTCAACCAGGGAAAGGGGCACTACTTCAGAGTAATGGACGAAGGAAGGTGCTATAATCTAGACCTTGAATGTCACCCAAACGTCCCATGTATTGAAGGCTTGGTCCCTGCCTCACAGCACTACTGAGAGGTGGCAGAACCTTTAGCAGGTGGGGCCCAGCAGAAGGAAGTTAAGTCATTAGCAAAGTGTTTTTTTATTTTTTTGGTGGTAGTGGGATTGAACCCTCTGAGCTACATTCCCAGCTTTTTTTATTTTTTATTTTGAGACATGGTCTAAGTTGCCAGATCAACCTTAAACTTGGAATCCTCCTGCCTCAACCTCCCAAGTAGCTGAGATTATAGGTATATGCCACCACGCTCATCTGGGGACATGATCTTGAAGGAAATACTGGGTCCTGATCCTTCCTCTTCCTCTTTTTTGCCTCCTGACCCAACCATCAAGAGGTAGGGACTTCCTTGATTATCATGCTCCCACCATGATAACCAGAGCAATAGGCCAACTGGCCACGGACTGAAATCTCCAAAACTGTGAGCCCAAAAAAAACTTTCCTCTCGGTTCTGGGAATTAAATTCAGGGCCTCACCCATGCTAGGCAAGCACTCTACCACTGAGCTATACTTTTAGCCCAAACCTTTCCTTTATAAGTTTGATTTATCTCAGGTATTTGTTACCGTAACAGAAAGCTGCCCAACACAGGAAGGGACAAAAAGAAAAGAGCAGTTAAAACTAAAGAGGAATTAAATAAGAAAAATAAGCTTGATTTTCATTTATCTTTTCTTCAACTCTGGTTGAGAATTAAATTAGACTAATGCTAGCTCAGTGAACCACGTGGAGACTTAGAGACTTATAAAGACCTTCAAGCTGTAGGAATAATCTTTCCCAGGACACGCACTCAGAGGTCCTTCTGGGTAGTCCTTTCGGATCTCATCCCTTTCACTGTTCAGTGTCAGGCCGTGAGAGATGGCATCAGCGCTTTTTCAGCGCTCACCTCAGGTAATCTAGAGGTCACTTCCTTTACTCTCTGCTCCTGCAGATAAGCTTCCATGAGTCACCACTTTCTAATTCCACATGACATTATTTGCATGGTTTACATGTACTCTACTCAAGCAAGTATATTAACTAGAAGTGACAAGTACCTTTCTAGATTATCTTCCTTGAATGAAACTTCATAATGCCTTTATGAGTTCAAATATACTGAATCAGATTATTTACAAGGTCATCTCCAGTTCTAAGCTGTAATCCAAAAGTCTTTCTGACATGTCACAGCCAACCACAGCTGGTGGTCCTGTGCCTTAACACCACCCTTATAAAGCACATCACCATGCTAGTCATCTTCTTCATATACTAAATATGCTCCTTCATGCCTCTGCCCAGGCTGTGCACTCTGCTTGAAATGCTCTCTTCTTCCATGACCTTGTGTGATCTTCATCTTCCCTGGAATACCTTCTGGACCTCACCCCCTCCCACTGTACTTATGACTTTCCTTTACATGCATAGCCCCCCACTATCATCCTTATGCCAGCTATAAGAGCACTTATCATACCAAATGGCACTCATTTTGGTCCACATCTGTCTCGCCCACTTGGCCGTGCACTCCTTGGGAGCAAAGATCTCTTCTCATCCCATCCTGGTAGTTCTGGCTTCTAGCACAGCATGGTATGCACTCAAGTGTCCAGTGAAAGTGCTCATGTACATCCCTAACATGTATTAAGGTTTTTAATAACCATTCTGATTATTTTTACTAATAAGGATTAAGAGGATACTCATTAAATGACTAAATAAAATTTTCAAATTAATAATTGTAATTATATTATTTCTGTAATCTTAATATGTTTACCTATGAGTAGGAATTACAAAAAAAAATAATAGGGTTGGGATGTAGCTCAGTAGTAAAGTGTTTGCAGAGTACTGGCAAGGCTCTGGGTTTAATCCTAAGCACTGCAAAAAATATATATTTTTACATGTGCATACACACACACACAGTATAAATGTACCAAAAGATTACACCCATATCTGTACACCCATAAAGAGTACAGATTATTATCTGTCACCTAAAAAAGAAAAAAAGATCACAAGAGAGAAAATAGAACCTGAAGACAATTTAAAATGGAAAGTCCCTCCCATATTTACTTTAACCATAAACATTACTAAGGTTTTTCATTTTTTTTTTGTACTGGAGATTGAACTCAGGGGCACTTGACCACTTGAGCCACATCCCCACCCCTATTTTGTGTTTTATGTAGAAACAGGGTCTCAGTGAGTTGCTTAGTGCCTCGCCTTGCTGAGGCTGGCTTTGAACTCATAATTCTCCTCTCTCAGCCTCCCTAAGTGCTGGGATTACAGGCTTAAGCCACCACGCCCGGCTTTCATTTTTATTAATTTAGGTGCTGGAGATCAAACCCAGAACCTTATACATACTAAGCACATGTTCTTCCACTGAGGTGCACCCCCAGTCCAGGACATTTTAAATTCTGTTTTCAATTCTTCCTTAATTTCATCTAAAAACAGTTTTGTGGACCCACAATATTGACAACTCACAGAATTAGATGCTGATGATACAAATGTGAACAAAAGAGATAAAGTATTTTTATTCACGTAGCTATGTTTTATTATACCAGTTAAATGTTTGTTTCATTACAATTGTATTAAGTATTGTTTTTAAAAAGCCTATCTCCCAATCTGGGATAGAGATGATTAGTAAGTCACTCAAGAAGTCACACATTCTGAGGACTGAAGAGGCATTAACTAAAGTTGGGGTGTAGGTCCCCTAGGTAGCAGGAATAGCATGTGCAGGATAGTACCCTGGTACTGGAACATGCACTTTAGGAACTTGAAGAGGATCAGTGTGCAAGAGGACAGGCAGCCAAGCACAATGGCAAAAAATGAGGCAGGGGATGGTGGCAGGGTCTTTGCTGGGCGTTCAAGTGAATAAGAAGAAGTGTTTGGGTTCTTATTCTCATAGAGCTTATATTCCAGAGGAGACGATGACAGAACCTTTGGGTCTCATTCACACTTTTAAGTAGGGGAGAAATATCAGATTTATATTTTTTATACTTATTTTTTAAGTAAACTTTTTTTTCTTTTGTGTATGTGTGTGTGTGGTGCTGGGGATTGAACCCAGGGCCTTGTGCATGCGAGGCAAGTACTCTACCAACTGAGCTATATCCCCAGTCCTTAAGTAAACATTTTATGTTGAGGTATAGCACATATAGAATTGATCTGTTTCAGCAATTCTGAGGCACAGAATCCTTACTTGCATAAGAAAAATCTAGGGCTCTACATAACTTAAGTAATTTATTTTGGACATTTTTCAATAAATATTTGAATGCCTACAATGTAGCTAACAGTACAATGTGAGTTTGGAGAGGTAAAAAATAAAATAGTCTTGCTTTTAAGAAACTTAAACCTAGTGAGACAGATAGATCTAGAAACATGATATAATGCAGTCTGTGCAAGAAATGAGAAAAAGATGGGAGCAGAGAAATTAAATCTTCCTAGGAAGAATAATTTCACCTTTGTGTTAAAAGAGCTTTACAATTTTTTCCACTAGTTTTTTTATTCTCATTCCTGGGCTTGGAACATAGTTGGTACTCAAGCAAGCATCCACAATGCAAACAAACCTAGGACTTTTGACTCCCAGTTCAGAGACTCAGCTCTGCCCGGTCTCTGAAAGGATATTCATTAGTGTCCGTCATCATGGAACTACAGTGCAGTTTTACTTTTGAAGCTGCTTTAGAGTCAGTTTACAAACCACAAAAGAAAGTAAGTCTCATTAAAGTCAGACTTCATTTTGACTCAACCTGAAAACCCATAACGACATCAAAACAATTATTTTTAAAAAACGAATCTAGGAGCTGGGAGTGTATCTCAGAGGTAAAGCACTTGTCTACCAAGCTCAAGGCCCTGGTTTTCATCTCCAGCACTGGCCAAAAAAAGGCGAATTTACTCTAAACACATCAAACTGTATACATTAACTATCTATAGCTTTTTGTGTGTCGAGATGGTTGCGGTGTGGTGGGGAGCAAATCTACATTCAGGAGATGAAGAAATGCTCCTATGAAGACAATGAAGAAAATATGCCATATACTTCTTTGTAATTCATGATCTCTGTCCTCAAAGGACTTATATTTTAGTTTCCAAATGGAAAGATAAAACAAAAAGAATAAAACAAATACAAGGTAGCAGGTAGCAGTTGTTCATTTGTTTAAAATATTCACCCAACTGCCTAAAAATCAGGGGAAGTTTAGGGGATACAAAGACAAGGAAGGCAAAGGTTTGTCCTCGCGAAACCCAGTCTTAAGGGGGAAGCCAACGCACAATCCAGGACAAGCAAAGCTGTTACTCAGCAGGTATAGGCAGATGAGAACTTGGCTGTGTATGGCTGGCACTGGTTCTAACTCATCAACCATTCTTATTGGCTAGTGTCTGTCCTTATCCTCTCATTATAACACCTACTGATAAAATTTCTAAGTAATTACTATATGAGCAATGACATCCCCCCTCCCAAAATATTAAGAGACTGAATAGCAGGTAGTGAGAACTGATATTTAGGGATGGTGTTGGGGTCTTCTTGAGTTTCTTAGCAAGGGAAGTCAGCATATTTGGAAAAGGATGCTGGCTCCAGGTGAGGGGAATGGAATTACCTAGGGGCCAGGGGCTAGAATTACGCGTTTGGTCCTTCAACAATGTTGAAGACATGAGGCTGGGATTGTAGCTCAGCGGTACAGCGCTTGCCTCGCATGCATGAGGCCCTGGGTTCAATCCTCAGCTCCACATACAAAGCAATAAAATAAAGACATCGTGTCCATCTACAACTAAAAAAAATTAAAAAAAAAAAAAAAAAAAAAACAATGTTGAAGACATGGTTTAAAGCTGTGACACTCAACACGGGAGCCACTGACCACATCTGCCTATAAAGCATCTCAAATGTAGCCAGTCTGAATTGAGATGTCTATGAGTGAAAAATATGCTTCAAATTTCAAAACCTTAATGTGAAAAAATGCAAAGAACCTCAGTAACAATTTTAATGAGTACATATTTAAATAATATTTTGGATATATTGAAACAATTAAAATAAAATGCTGTGAAAAATCAACTTCAGGGCTGGGGTCGTTGCTCAGTGGTAGAGCACTTGCCTAGCATGTGTGAAGCACTGGGTTCGATTCTCAGCACCGCATATAAATAAATAAAATAAAGGTCCATCAACATCTAATAAAAATATTTTAAAAAATCAACTTCACCCCTTCTTACTTTTCTAATGTGGCTACTAAAAAATTTTAAGTTATATACATGGCTCACATTTGTGGCTTTTGCTTTTTACTTATATTGCACAGGGCTAGTCCAGGGAGCTTTAAAAAACAGTTTGAAGAGTTTAAACCCTTTAGGCGATGAAACACCAAGGAAGGTTTTCAAACCAAAGTATTTGTGATAGATCTGGGAGGGAGCAGGAAACATAAAACAAGGCACTGTTTCAGGAAGACTAGTGTAGGGGTGAAACACTGGAGGCAGCTGTCAATGTCAAATGCCAAAGGGTAAGCAGGCTACTCAGCTGGAAAGAATACAAGGTCTCAAGAAGCAACAAGCTGGGTGGACAGAGAAGAAGAAAATCAAGAGCAGATTGAGACCAGAGAAGAACAACAGGTTCAAGTGCTGAGCCCAGCCCAGGATAATCAAGGTGCAACACTCATATGAGTTAGCAAGCCCACTACATTTTAGGTTAAATCTAGTTTAGCTTAGTGGTAAGGGTGCCTGGCAGAGGTACAAGTCAGAGAACAGAATGAGTGTCCTCTTCACTAGGAATTACAGATCTAGCTGTACATGGTAAGACCTCTAACAGTGGGATCAAGTTCCAGAGAAGGCCAAGAGGAGGTAGGCAAGGCTACCAGAAACTACAGTATAACAATAAATAATAAACGCAAAAGCCCAACTAGTAACATCATCAATATTTTCTGGGGGCTGGGATTGTAGCTTAGCGGTAGAGCGCTTGCCTCGCATGCGTGAGGCCCTGGGTTCGATCCTCAGCACCACGTATAAAAAAAAAAAAAAAAAAGTCTATGAAAAAAAATTAAAAAAAAAAAAAATTTTTTTCTGGAAGTCTGTTCTATGCCCAAACTCTTACAGGCTCTACAGACATGGCAAAAATAGACATGGTCCTGAATCACAAGTTGTGGTGAGAGCTACAAAAAATGAACAGGAGCTCTGAGAGATCTGAGGGTAGATGGCAGTTGTGGGATGAGGTAATGAAGAAAAACTTCTCTGACCAAGTGACAATGTAATCTGAATCTCAAGTTGGTTGAATGATAAATTGAACCCTAAACTAAAATGCATAATTTTTATCTTTATAAAAATAAAATGGAAGAACTAAAAAGCGCTTAAATGTACTTGTGTGAAAATGTTCTTAAATTTCTAAAAACTCAAAATAGACTTAATGTTCAACTCTTACGTATGGGCAGCCTATACACCAACCTATTGCTCCCTTCTCTACTCCTCTGCTCTGCCTGTCCTTTCTGCTTTCCCTGCTCTTGATAATTTAGGAGGGAAAATGAAATGAGCATTCACTCTTTTTAAAAAAAATTTTTTAGTTGTAGATGGACAGAATGCCTTTATTTTGTTTACTTATTTTTATGTGGTGCTGAGGATGGAACCCAGTTCCTCACACATGCTAGGCAAGCGCTTTACCACTGAGCCATAACCCCAGCCCAAGAGCATTCACTCTTAAAACCAATTTGAGATTAAACCTATGTCCTTGAACTTCCCAGATGTGTGGCTCTTACAGTCCTTTTTCTTATCCCTGAAACAGTAATGATACTACCCAACAGGTTTGAGGTAAGGATTACGAAAATATGTTAAGAGGCTAGGACATGGTAAGTATGAAATAAATATTAGCTAACATTAGTGTCACTGGAACAAATGGTATTGTTCTTATTTTAAAACATTTTTAAGTGCTTCCATTTGAATGAGGAAAAAGTTATTTTCACGACATTTATATCCCAGTTTGGGAATGTCTATCAAAAACAACACTGCGAAAATAATGATTTTGGGACGCACTTAAAAACTATCAACTGTGGTTGAGGTGGTGAACCCCTAGAGCGCCTCCCCAAGCGGTCAAAAGTTTAAGGTCAATCTCAGCAATTGAGATAGATCCTGTCTCAAAATAAAAAATAAAGGTTGGCAATGTAACTCAGCGGTGGAGTGCCTTAGGTTCGATCCCCAGTACCGCAATATATACATACATAAAATAAATTAACTGCCAAGAACTAAGAAAATATACACGTATCCTTATTACCAACACTGATCTCAGGTGGGGCAAGCCTGTCTGATTTGTGTGCTGGATACTGGTAAATGCGCGTAAGTGTGGGGACATACTACATTCATAACCCTCCCACTACCTACCTACAGCAATACCTCACACCATAGAGGTAGGAGCAAGACAAAGTGCTACAAGATCTGCTCCTTAAGAGGCATTTACATGACACTACCAAAATATATAGTTTTAAAACCAAGATCACCGATGCTTCTCCAAATCAACAGGAAAACTACCCTACTGAAATAAAAATATAACCTCTATTATCAAATTTACACAAGATGCTAAAATGTGCAACTTGTATAGACCTTGACTTCTATTTGCTTAACTGTTTAGGGGACACTATAACTTTTTTTTATTCGCTATGTCAATAGAACAAAAAGGCTAGAAGATACAAGGGAAGCAAGGGGCTAAAAGTCCCAGAATGGTCATCTGTGCCCAAGAATTTAGGAGGGGCTGGTCCTCGAGGCGCTTCACGAGGCTGCCGTTTACTGGGTGTCCTTAGCCACTAGTGTATTTCGTTGAACTGGACATATGGCCACCACGGGCCAATAAACCCGCTAGTCTGAAACTAAAGGGCACCAGACCAGGGGAAGGTGGCAACGCTCGCCGGGGATGTTTGGAACGCCGTCATTCCTCCTGCCCTTCGTTTGTTTCCTGGTCCAAAGCCAGAAGCGCCTCCCCCAGCGGCCACACGCTCAGCGCCGGGGAGCCCCCCGCCCGGCAAAGCCGGGCGCACGATCCCTCCATCACGCAGGTCGGGCACGCGAGGGGGGGGGGGAGCCGCGCGGGGACCTGAGGCTCGCAGGCCTGACGTCGCCTCCGCCGCCGATACGCAGCGGCAGACGCAGCTCAGCGGGCCTAGGCTCTCGGCCGCGACGCCGGGGCCCCAGGACTCCCCGCCGCGAGGCCCCCCAGCGACGGGAAGCGAACTCGCCGCCGCCAGCCCACCCGGAAGCCCTCCCCCAGCTCACACCTGCCGGCGCGTGACGCGGGAGCCGCGCGCGCCCGCCCGTCCCTGCCGGCTACTCTGGGAGCCGCGGCCCAAGCGCCGAACGTCGCCCGCGGCCCCGGCAGTCCCTAGACTCCCATCCACCCGACGTCAGCTTCACGAAGTGCACCGGGGGCCGCCGCCCCCACCGACCCCGTGCGCCCACGCCCCCTGCCCGGCCCGGTCCCGCCGCGCGCGCTCACTCGCGAGGACACGTACACGCCGTGTCTCAGCGGGCCGGCCCAGGCCGCACCGCGCGCCCCCACGGGCGCCCTCGCCCACCCCGGGGCGCCCCACTCGGACTGGGCGGTGCGCGGGGAAGGGGAAGGACTGCGCGGCCGACAGTACTCACCGCGGAGCCGCGCCGGCTCCGAGTGCGCGGCGTTCCGCTGTGAGGCGAGGCGAGGCGTGCGGTCCCCGCTTCTCCGCAGGCTATGCGGGCGACGTCGCAGGGGGACTGAGGGGCGCGGGGGTTACTCCCTCCCGCTTCACCTTCTAGAAGCTCGGGGACCCCAGAAACTAAAAACAAAATAAACAAACTTTCCCCTCCGCCTCCCTCCCCCAAAACCACAACACAAACACTCGGGGGCCCGCCCAGAGCCCCACTCCATTGGCTGTAGGGAGGATTCTTCCGGGTCTCACTGGCTGACTTTTGTGCCCGTCAAGCTGCTGTTCCGCCTCTCCAAGTCCTCGTCGCTGCCGTTGCCCCTCATTGGCTAAGTGCTTCCCGTTTGACGAGCGAGGATTGGCTGAACGGCCTGCGCCAATCACGCGGAGACACACCCCCTCAGCATCCCAGAGGCCGCTTCCTCGGTCGCGGACCCAGAGAGTCAAAGGGGAAACTAGAGCATGATGGCGGCCGAGCTCACTTGGCGCAACCATCGTCTTTTTTCTTTTTTTAGCTCATAAATGCCTCTCCCAGGCGCTGTTTCCTTTAAGCTCCTCTCTCTATCCAGTACTGCCTAATAACGGAATCTATACGTGCCGGCGCCTTGATTTATCCCCACCGAAGTGCTGAGTGTGGGCTGGTTGTGCGTCATTGGACTGTCAGGATGTCGCTCGCAAGTCAAATCCTCAAACTATTGGTGGGACAGCGAGAAAGCCCGGCTAACAACAAGGGCTAATGCCATTGGTTTGACTTCACTGAGTTCTTTCCTGATACTTTATTGGGCACACAAATGCGTCCCTCAGACCCGGATTTGCTATGCTACAGTTAATTGTTTAGTAGGGAGCTGGGAGCGACTCTGGTTAGTTGACCAGTATTTGATGGTAATAATGACTGCCATTTAGTGTGCGCGTTTTGTGCCAGGTACTGTACTGAGTTCTTTACAGAGATTATCTGGTTAAGCCTATGAGTTATACACTGAGGTTTACAGATAGGAAACTAAGGCTTGAGAGAGGTTAGGAAATTTGCCCAAGGTCATCCAGTTACAAAGTAGTTGGCGGGCCTTTCTTTGTGTCATGTATCTGATTCCAGAGCCTTCAGTCTTTTCACTATGCCTTAGTGCCCTACTTGAGTTCATAAACATACCCGTCAATCAACCCAATATCTTAGAAACATTTCATTCAGATGCCAGATTCCTCAATCAATTTCCGACAGTGACACTGTTGGAGATTACCTACAGCAAGGTTGTAATTGCCTCTGCTGCATCCTCCTCAATACTCATTCCTCTCTACCCTAAATTAGTCTTGATCTTTCCACGACAAAATAGCCTGCATCTATGTTCATTTTTTCAGACTTATAAATGGATATTTCTATCACCCTTGCACACACACTAACCCTGCCCATCTATCTTCAGCTTTTTCCTTGGAGTCCTCAAGAGCTGGAAACAAGGAGAAATAAAGTTGAAAGAGTTAGAACGAATAAATTGCCTTAGAAATAAATAATTGATTGCATGCAAATGGAAAAGCCCTTCAGCTCCTGGAAAGCTTCCAGGGGAGCCGATGCCCAGCAAGCCTTGTGCTCCTGGCTTATGGCCACTGGCTTCTTTTCTCTGACATCTTTCATTGGGAAGGAGTCCACATTTCAGCCAGGGGAGGGCAGGATGCTTAGGACCCATTGCCAGAGGGCCAGCTCTAAGCCTCCGGGATCGAAATGATCTCCAGGAGCACAATGCTGGACTGTAGCCCACATTCCGTCTGGGGTAATTAACATTTTACCATCCTAAATCCCTATCCCCTGTAGCTTCAGTGGGATCATGGCCCTTGTTTCACTTCCTAATCCAAGCTGTTGTGTAATCTCATTGGCACTGCTTTAATAATAAAACAACCACTGTAACACAATAATAACATTTATGACCTTTCAGTAAAGGAAGACAAAGTATTTCACAAACGTTAATTAAGAGTAAATGGCAGGTATTCCTAGGGCAGCTGCAAGGGCAGAAGAAAGATCATGAGTCAAATTCTAATAAAGTTTCTAAGGACCTGAATCCTTAGAGCTCCACACACGTGTCCCATACTAGCATTCCAATCTCAGCATTTTGAACCAGAAAACACAAAAAATGTAGGGTCCAAAACCTACCTAACCTTCAAAGTTGACTGGTTGTATCCCTATTTTAACACTTAAAATAGTGCTTGGTTTTTGTTGTTGTCATTGTTTAGTACTTTGGATGGACCTCAGGGGCTTTACTACTGAGCTACATCCCCAGTCCTTTGTATTTTTTTATTTTGAGACAATGTCTCACTAGATGGCCCAGGATGCCTCAAAGTTGCAATCCTTGTGCCTCAATCTCCCAAATCACTGAGATTATAGGCATGCATCACTGTGTCTAGCTAGTGTTTAGTTTTATATTTAATTGTTGGATATATCCCAGTTGTAAGTACCTTGAAATAGTCATTTTCATCTTTGTGTCCCTTACATTGCTCTGATGATAAAAGCTTCCCAAATAGATAATTATTTGATAAATATTTAGCAAACATGTGAAGCACTTTCCTAAGGAACAAGGAAAGGTTGCACACCTTCCTTGTGGTCAGGAACCTTTGCCTGGGAGGGGGCAGGCAACAGGTACACAGATAATCACAGTGTAATGCTAGGACAATTTGCCCTTGAAGCACATGGGAGGGAACGGGGTTTCAATCTTGGAAGGACAGGGATGTCTAACCAGAAAAAGTGACATCTACAAAGAGAACTAAAGGACAGATGCAGTTAGCCAGGCAATAGTCTGGGGATGTGTTGTTACCTGTAGCATTTGCTTTCTGGGGTTGGGGAGCAGGATGGGAATATCCGGGAGCAGCCAAAGCCTGTTATTCCTACACTCTTTGTCTTTGAAGTCCTTCAGCTACTTGACCATTCTGCCTCATTGTGCTTCTCCCCTTGAGAGAAAGAGGGAAGCCTGAAACTCTGTCATGGTTGCTCACTTGAGAATAGGGAAATAATTTCCAAATAAGATTGCTGTTTTTCTGATCATAGACGTAACACTGAATAAATATATAACATTTACTCAATTTAATATGGCATTCTATATTTCAGACAATACAGAAAGTTAAAAATAGAAGATAAAGGCTTTCCATAATCCTATCCCTACAACCACCCACCTATTAAGGAGAACGTCTCCCCAGACTCTTTAGTGACTAGATCCACACATGGATTTTTTCTTCCAATCGTGGGATGTGGTGCAGGGTCTTATCTGAGCTCTAAGAGCTTTTGTTACTCCAAACTGCAGCTTTGAGTGGAACCTGTCCTCATTTTCTGTCTGGATAAGAAGGAAGCCAATAAACCAATCAAATATTTATCAGGAGGATGAGGGTTTCAAATTCCTGTCTCAGTAAGTGTTAGGACTTCGGGCCTTGCTCAGTTTGGTGTGACTGTACAGCTAATGGGGTGAGGGTGTCTGCTGAGCTCACCCTCACTGCCCTAGGGCTTTCAGGCACAAGTTGGTGACTGTGGTCTCAAACCATACCCTGAAAGGCAGCCCAGGTCAGAAAATGAAATGCTGGGAGCTGGGCGCGGTGGCTCAAGCCTGTAATCCCAGCACTTAGAGAGGCTGAGACAGGAGAATCGCGAGTTCAAAGCCAGCCTCAGCAACAGCGAGACGCTGAGCAACTCAGTGAGACCCTGTCTCTATATAAAACACAAAATAGGGCTGGGGATGTGGCTCAGTGGTCGAGTGCCCCTGAGTTCAATCCCCAGTACCAAAAAAAATGAAATGCTGGGGTACTCTCCTATGCTCTCTCCCTCTCTCTGCATGCCACTTAGGGATAGTATTTTTTATTTGTTCCAACCCAACCAGAGTTGAGTGTAAAAAGACTCCTCAAGCCCTGCACACTTGTGTGCAGGCTATGTGCTCTGTGTTCTTGGAGCATTATACTATTCTTAGAGCTCTATATGTGGTGTTCCATTGAGTTGGTTTTTTGCTGGAAGAGAAGGCAGATTTAATGAGTGATAGCTGCTTTGGATGGCTACCAAGAGTGCTCCAAGCCATCCAAAGCAACAGTCTTCCTTTTTGTCCCTTGAGAGATTATGCTGTGATTTCTGCCTTTGGCCTGGACAAGATCCAAGGCAATAGGAATTTTTGGCGAACACTTCTGCAGTGACCCAAGCTTGGGGCGATACAGCTAGCTGGATCTATTCCAGCTCTGATTTCTGTGGCACAAGAGAACACTCTCCACACTCTGCCCTGGCCTCTCATTGCTATGAGACATTTGGCAGTGTGTGTAAAGTATGCTGCAATTCTCGAAGCTTATAACATAGGACGATCCCTGTCAAGAAACCTAATCCAAAAGACAAGGGGACAGCTGTCAGCTGATACTGCTCACGTGGGCCTGGGTGTGGCAATAGCCAAAGATCAGGATCAATGTGGGAGCTGAACAAGCTAGTGTATGCCAATGACAGAGAGCATGCTCATAAGCATTTATTGCATGTCTGGTGGCATTTACTGTGCAATGAAGCCCTTGAGATAGACGCTGTGCCACTTCCAAATCACCCCCATTTTTTATGACCACACTTCTTCCTGAAAGCTACTTAGTTAAGTAGCAAACCCTAAAACCCTTCAGCATGCTGGCCAATGCTGGATGCACGGGAGGGGTTTCACAAGAGGACAAGGAGATGCTGCTGTTAATAATCACTGCTCTGTCCTGGACATGTGTATGTGTCGGTCAGACCCCATACTGGGGGGCTTTGCACAGATGGTGGCTATCATACTTCACAGCAACCATGTTTATCCCCGTTTTCCAGATAGGAGAACAAAGGCACTGAAGGGCCAAGTAACTTGCTCCAGGTCACCACAGGTAGTTGTTAATGCACAGTTGAACCTGGGCAGTTGTGACTCCAGTCAGTCAGCTCTGAGCCATGCGGCTGTGGTGCCCAGAGATGTGTACAGTGAGAACTCCACAGAGCACAGCTAGGGAGACAACCAGCCTCCAAATGAACAGTCTCCCCCATAGCCTTTATTTGCTTAGCTCCACCCTCTTTTTCCTATAGACTCAGGGAAAGAGGCGCACCCCTCCCTGGCTAAGTCGCAGCCTCTGGCAGTTCTTCCTGTGCATCCCAGTTGGCATCTGCTCTCCTTCCACCCCTTCGGAGAGCCACCCTTCCTTCCTTCCTTCCTTCTTTTATTCCTCCCTCCCTCCTCCTTCCTTCTTTCTCATTTTTATTTCCATAACCCAACTTCTTAAATAATGACCAGTGGCCCTCTCCACCACCACCAAGCTCTCTCCTGTAAACCTGGCTTCTAGCCCTAATGCTACTCAAACTGGTTTCTCTAAGCTCATCCATAACCTCTTCTTGTGGCCAAGATCCAAGAGACTTTCCCAGTCCTTGTTTCCATGGCTTTGCCACTATGTTTTACTCTGAGAATCTTTCCTTTGCTTCCCAAAATAGCCAGCTTTCCTCCTACCTCTACAACTGTTCATGCTCTTTTTTCCTACCATCTCCAGGCTCCTTCAAAGTGCCTGTGTGCGCTTCCCTCCTTATGTGGTCCTCTGAAGGCGCAGTGTAGGGGAAGCCGGGTCATTATCCTGCCATCACCTCTAAGATTGCAATCTCCTCTCCTTCTCTAGCCTTCATTCCGCAGCCTGCTTGCATCTAACTCCGTGCAGGTCACATAAACTATCCAGCTTCAGTTTCCTCAGTTCTAAAATGAATATATCAAATCACATTTGTTATTCTCAACCCCAAGAAAATGATCAAACCTAATATTTTAAAGCACATACTCTGGCAGGCAGGACTGAGTATATAATTGTGGGACCCAGTGCAAAATGAAAGCACGGGGCTCCCTGTCAGAAATTATGAAGATTTTCAAGATGGCAACAGCAGGACATTAAACTAAATGTGGATTCCTCATCTTCTGAGTCCTGTGGGAACCACAGCTTGCGTTACCCAGAAAATTGGCCCTTGTGTGTTTCACATATATTAATTTATTCAATCCTCATAACAACCTTAGGGGGTAGATATAGATAAGGGAAGAAGAGAAGTAACTGCCCAAGGTCACACAGTTTTTAATGGGGTAGATATGAAAAAAAATCATACCCACCTGTTGGGGTTATTGTGAGACTCACAAGGAGAAGGTGCCCATTGAGGGATGCCCAGTCCAAAGGACTCCTCAGCGGGACCATGCCCAGCCCTTCCTCCGTGAGTTTGTCTATTCTTACTCTGTATCTGCTGCCAAGTGTGCCCCTTCCTCCTTCTCCTCACCCGCTTCTACACTTCCACTTTCTCCTCCCCTTCTCTGGGGCTTCTAGCAGAAGAGCAAGGCACACCTCATATCGTCTGGCTGCCCCAATAGAGTCTTCAGTATCTCGATTGCCAGATGCTTGGAATTTTACTAAAAGAGTTCTATGTAGGGTCTGCACCTTTCCCTGGTTGCCTACTTCCTCCTCCATGAACTCCTCAGGGGTAGCTCAGAGATCCCGTCCTCCTTGGGAGCTTTCCCTGACTTCCACCCCAGGTTAACTGACTCCTCTGGGCTCCCACACTTCCTGAGTTCTCCACCCTAACATTTGCCTCTCTGTGTCCATCTTCCCAACCAGGTACTGAATATCTTGGGGACAGAGACCAGTGCTGTCTTATCACAGCACCTGGGGCACAGAAAATTCTCAGTGAACTTGTTCAAATGAAGGAATGAATGAATCAAAGTATAAAGTAAATGTTGCTTAAAACTCTGGGCTCTCCTATGTGCCTTGGCAAGGGCAGGGCAACTAATGTGTACGTCTGTAAACTGATGACTTTGGGTGGAAACCAGTGGCGGCTCCCCTGTTTCTGTTGGGGGAGGGGACCTCTGGGATTCCTCTTGACAGAACACTGACAAAGATGACAGGTGTGACGGTTGGGAGATGGTATTGGGAGCAAAGGTGTGGAGGACAGGTGTCCTAGGCCAGAGGTCAGCACAAAAGTGTTCTTTCTTTTTAAGAAATGTCACTATGTTGCCCAGGCTGGTCTTGAACTTGTGGGCTCAATCCATCCCCCAACCTCAGCCTCCCAAGTAGCTGGGATTCTAGGTGTGCACCACTACACCCAGCCTTAAAAATGGTCTTTACATTTTTATTTATCTATTTGTTTTCTGGTGCTGGAGATAGAACCCCAGGGCCTTGTACATGCTAAGCACACAGTCTACACACTGAGCTGTACCCTCTGTCTTGGTTTTAATATTTTTAAACGATTGAAAAAATTTAAAGGAATAATTCTTTGTGGAACATAAAAATTATATGAGATTCAAATTTCTGTATCCATGAAGGCTCCCGGGCACTCCGTTGCACCTGCTCTTTTACAGCTGTCTGTGACTGCTTTGGTGCAACAGAGGTCACATGTCTGAGAAACCTGGAGTATTTACTCTGGCTTTTTGCAGGAAGAGCTTGCCCAACCCGGCCATGCCATCCGCCCCAAGAGGAAGGACTCATGCTGCCAGCTGGCCACAAGGTGTCAGCCTTTCCTCACAGTGCTGCCAGCCGCCTGGGCTTTAAGGAGCCTCAGCAGGAGCGCTAGCTGGATGTCAGGCTCTTCCTAGTGCAGCCAGGAACAGCCAGGCCTGGGAGAGGCTAGAGGAAAGCCCAGCGGGTTTGGACTCAACGCACTGGGCACAAGAGTGGCTTGGCATGTCCGCTGGCTTGGTGCAGGGCTGGCCAGACTCTCTGGAAATTGTTTTTTAGGTTTTATTTTATTTATTTACTTATTTTTGTAGTTCTAGGGATGGAACTCAGGTCTTACCCATGCTAGGCAAGAGTTCTACCACTAAGCTACATCCCCAAGCCCTGGTTTAGGTTTCATTTGTATTTTATATTCAAAGGATCTTCAGACTAGAACATTTCACCCAAAACTATCAATCAAGAAAAGTTGTGGGAGTTTTGTGCCACCAGCTAATGCTGGAGCTTCTTCTGAGGTAGGGCCATGGGTGCATGGGGGGAGTGTGGGTCCCTGCCAAGCAGAGCCACTCTTAAATGGCAGCTCTGGCAACTTTTCTCTACCTTTTAAAAACCTGAAACTTCCTCCAGATAAACCAGGGATTAGCCCTGTGTGCCAGATCCTCAACTGCAAGACAGGCAAATATGCAGAGAGGGGGCAGGGAGAGAATTCAGAAGAGAACATCCCAAGACCTGGATAGAACACTCCCCTGGGTGGGTGCTTCTCCTGGGTTCATCCCTGTACTGGGGCACTCTGATTATGCCCCTGGCCTCGGGACAGAGGCTCTGAGATCAGCCCTGTGGGCACACAGGAAACCCAAGTTCAGGAATGTGTACTAGCTTGCCAGGTCTTTAGCCATTCAGTGGCAGGGACAGGATTCCACAGGCCCCTGTGTGTCCTGAAGCCTGTCCTTTCCACCACACATGCCAAAAAGGTCCTAGCAAGCAGCGTTCAGCCACACTATCTGAAGACCATATGTCCACGGGATGAACAAACAAACACAGCCTTCCAAACACTGCCATGAACTGCCCTCCCTGTCCAGTCAGCTAAACTCCAAGACACTTTCAGGAAGAGACGAGCCAGGGAATCAACACTGTGCACAGGAAATGAGAGTCACCAGGCACAGTTCTTGGCACACAACGGACTGTCCTCCCTCACGGCTTGTTCTTGCCTTTGGCTTCTTTCCTCTTCCAGGTTCCTATGCACTTGCTGGCATCTGCGGTAGGTCCTAGCCAGTCTCCTTCTACGACGTGGGTATCTGTTCCTGAGGGTGCGTTTTAGTGACTGCAGACATGGCCCTGACTCCTAACGGCTTTCCTAGGTGGAAATTAGTTTCTGACTGGTCACTTGGAGAGATGCCACTTGGTGCAGTGAAAGGGCTCTAGGATGTCCAGATAACTGGCTTGCCAGCCCTTCCCATGATTTGTTGAGTGGCTCTGGACAAATCTCACCTCCGGGAGGCTCCTTTCCTCCTCCTGTTTCTGCTAGCATTTTGAAAGGACACATGCAGAAAGGGCCATTTCTGAGCAGCTAGTGTTCTGGAGCCCTGGTTCTACTTAGTCTGAGGGCCTGAGAGATGAAGACTGCCCACTTAGGACACACAGTGAAAGGAGAAACCCTCCTAGAGGAGGGACTCTATCTAAGTTTGGGCCTTAAGAAATTAAGGAGCAGACAGCAGGATCTCATTTGACTATATGTACCATGTAGCAAATCAAGAACAAGGCAGAAAGGGTCATGATTGATTCTGGAAACTTCGAGTCTCCCATTTATTTATTTACTTAGTACTGAGGTTTGAACCCAGAGCCTCATATATGCCCAGCAAATGCTCTACCACTGAGCTACATCCCCAGCCCTTTTGACTTACATATTTTGAGACAAGGTCCCACTAAGTGGCCCAGGCTGGCCTTGAACTTGCGATCCTCCTGCCTTGGCCTCCTGAGCAGCTGGGATAACAGGTGAGCGCCATTGTGGCTGGTGACATCTCACCAGTTTGTTAGGCTGGCTTATTTTAAGTGACTGTCAAGTCTTCAATATTTTAACAAATAGGCATGAAGCAAATACTGCGTTACAATGAGCTAGACAGGTGAGGTCCCTGGGCCCACAGAACCTGTTCTCCAGGTTCAGGAACCCCAAGGAAGAATGGGTACATACGATGCTGGGCTGCAGCACATGGTATCTTCCTTGTTCCACAGATGGGAGAGTAGAAGCCTTGAAGTTCATGACTAACTGTGAAGTCTTTGGGCGTACCTTGCAATTAGCTTAAGAACACTCATGTTTGCACGTACCTCCTGACTTTGTCTAAGGTGTGCACACTCCCAACCTTGGTGGAGCTCAGCTTACTGAGCCCAGGGTATCTGTCCTGTAGCAAAGCTCATGCAGCTGGAATAGCAGTGCAGATGATAAATGACAGCTTCTGTGTCTTTTGGGCAGGAAGGCCTGAGTGTGGCATAGTGTAGTACATTACCAGATGACAAACTGAATCCACAGTGCATGGCGGGGCTAATTAGCCACAGAGGGGAATTTGTTGATGTTTACTCAGAATGTGGTCATGACAGCCAGGTAGCAATTCCTTGGCCTGATTTGGGTCTGGAGGCTCTCTTGCAGTCAACCCTGGCTGCTTTTGGAATGGGGCTACTGCTGGGCAACACAGGCACGCTCCAGGGTACTTTCCATGTGGGGTGTAGGTGAGACTGCAGGAAGAGGAGCAGATTGGGAGGAAATCTGACAGGGAACAGAGTGGGGGAAGGCAGATGTGTGCACAGAAACATGCCTGTTCTGGGGAGAACATGGCAGTGAAGAGCTAAGCAAGGTAACCAGGATGAAGCTGGAAAATGCCTCTGCATAGATCTGTCCCAGAAGTCAAAATCTCAGGCATGTCAGCCAACCTCCGACAAGCACTCTGTCCAAGATACGAGGGCAGAGAAGCTGGGAAGCACTTTCAAGAAGTCATCTGTGGTCGCCGGGGCCACAAAGTAGAAAGCAGGGGCCTTAAACCAAGGTGATTTCCACCCCCTGCCCCATGCATTGGGGAACATCTGGAGACATTTTGGCATGCAGCAGGTAGGGATTAGGGCGTCTCACACCCTGCAATACCTACAGTGGCCCCTCCCCCAACAGAGGACTTGGCAGCTCCAAAGTGTCATTAGTGCTGAGCGTCTGAGCTTGAGGTGCAGACTCAGACCTGCATTTTATGTGATGTGGGACTTGGGAGAGCAGTGGACCTTATCTAAGAAATGGCGATCACATCTCACATGGCACAGTCTACAACCTTACGAGGCTCACACCCCAAATACAAGGAAAAGTATTTGATGACTTTGAAAAGGGCTCTTTCCGGAGCTATTCTTAGTTGGAGACCTACCTGTTCCTAGATCACCTAGCAGTGACTGGCATATAGTAAGAATTTAATAAAAGAGAAAAGCAGTGTGGTAGAGGGCGATAAAGAGCCCTCTCCCCTCTTGCCTTTCTCCTCATGTCTAGGCCTCCTTTCTTGTTTAGATTTTTCTATAAAGTTCTCTACATGCACAGGGTATTGACATTAGCAGAAGTGCCCTTGATAGATCAGAGGTAGGACTAACCAAACCCCGAGGACAGATACCTGACACATGTGCCTGACAGGTGACACAGTCAAGGGACAGTCCACCAGCCCCATACAGAAGTTGGGCTTCCTGCTCTCATGGGACAGAAGCCAGGGTGGCAGCAACACAGGGGGCTCGGCTCACCCAGAAGCTGGCCTTCCCGAGGGTGGCACTAGATACTAACCCTCAACCTGCCCACTCTGGACTTGGCAGGGGAGAGAGCAGCCTGGTGGGGTGGGGGTGGGGGGCGCAAAGCCAGAGCCTGACACAAAGGGCCCTTCTACAGCCTTGCAGTGCTGCCAGCCTGCATAAGCAGCTGTGCAGGGTCCAAAGGCATCATCCACCTCTGAACCTGCTACTCAACTGGGAAGGCCAGATGTCCCCTTGAGATGTGATGAGCGAGAGAATAGTTCACTAAGTATGTGTGAGTACTGGGACAGAGGGCAGACGCACCTAGAACCGAGAAGCCAGGAGGCAGAACAGAGTGGGCTGAAGCTTAGGCTGACAAGCAGACCTTAAGAGCTGCATTTTAGGACCTCACAGTCCTTGGCCATCTTTGCACTATAGTTTCCTGAGCATTTTCAGAGCTGGAGGGGGCCAGAGGCCATCTTACCCAGCCCTCTGTAAGGGTGAGGAAACAGGCTGGAGGGGAGAAGGCCTGTAGGGGGGAGCCTATGGCGCTCTGCCACCCCACTGAGTCACTTCCTCTTTAACATATGGTTTCCCCTCAACTCCTACAGAAAATGACAAAAGCCCCATCTTAGCACATAGAGAAACTGAGGCAGAAAGGAGAGCCTGGGTCTAGGGTGAACTTCCATGGGACCCTGCTAGGTGTCTCTGCTGGGCCTGCATGAAGGAGAAGGAAGAAGACTGCCAGCTTCCCTCCTTGGGGCAGCACAAGGCCTGGCTGAGCTGCTTGCTTAGGCATCCTGTATTCCACACCTCCCAGGGGACCACTTTGAGCTGATAGTGGCCCCCACTTCACACATCACGCCTGCCCTCTGCCTGGCTTTCCAGAATGAGATGTGTTACATGGCCCGGCCTTGGTGCAGAAGGAAGTAACTTTCCAGAAGAGTTTAACCCTCAAAAAAACCTCAAGGAGGTGAGCGGGGGTCCCTTCTCCACACCCTTGGAAGCTAACCTCAGGACTGACAGAGACCCCAGGATTAGGCTCACCCTTTTTCTCCCTCTTCACAACCAGGGAGGCAGAACTTTCCGCACAGGCTGCCGGGTGTTGCCTCCACTTCCTGTGGCCCAGTGAGCCCCTGCCTGCTCTTATCAGCTGCCTTGCAGACATCTATCCCCACCTCCCATGCTGGTGGCATTCAGGGCACTTCAGAAGGAAAGGGACAAGGTTTGGTTGGAGGTCAGAGGCTGAAAAAGGCTGCCCTGGGGCTTTTCATGGGGCTTCAGCCCTTGGCCTTCCACCACACTGCCCGCCCGAGTCTGCAGTGGGCACTCTCTCCCGTCCTTTCACACATTCCCTCAGCCCCTACCAGTCATTGGGTGGGGAGGAACAATGGGGGCTTGTTTTCTAGGTGCCCTGGCCCAGCACTGTGGCAGGGGCCATCTGCCTTGGGGAGGATGAAGCTCCTGAGCATAGTCTGATATGTCACGGAGGCTTAGGCTAGTTTTTTGCTGAAATGTAACTGGGGAAGTCCTGGCAGGTGGAGGGGACCAATGACCATCTTGGAGCGAAGGGGCAAATATTCCTGTCCTTAGAGTCTAGTTCCCCATCACCTGGGACCCTCCGTTTCCCTTCATTGGGCCACAAACCAAGGCATACTGAAGGGAGACCCAGGCCAGGCCCTCTAAGAACCCACAGAGGGGCTGCAGCAGGCATCTGCCCAGGAGGCCTGGAGTACCAGGCCCAGCCTGCAGGGTTGGGGAGGGGAAGGGACTTTCACATGGGCAGGGTTCAAACCTGCCATTGGCTGTGGGAGGCTGGTGTCTTCCTCTCTGTTCCCTTCAGAGCCCAGTGTAGGACTAGGTTAGGAAAGCCACAGCAGCCAGTGCCCCAGATGTCCTGGATGCATCTTTTACCTGTAGTTCTAAGGCTAGAGCAAGACTAGAACTGGGGACCCTTGGCTCAGGACCCTGTCCTTTTAGGGGTGACTAAAAAAAACACCAGGAAGCCTAGGAAAAGAGAAACCAGGTGGCTGGAGTTTGTCCCACTAGGGTACAAAGACATGGCATGGCCCTTGCCCTACCCAGGGACGTGTGGGGCAGGGCTGACCCAGAGGAGGGAGGGGCTGGTATAAAGGAGAGCAGACCCTAGTCAAGCTTCCTCTTCATGTAAACAAGGCAGCAGCAACCCCTCCTGGCCTGGCCACCACAGTCTAGAGGCACATAACGGTCTTGAAAGTCTTGGGACCCTCCCATCTGGATTCAGGCCCTGAGGCCAGGATGGAGGCTGCAGGAGGGAGGCCAGTGAGGTCTGATGTGCAAACTGGTGCAGGGTGTGGCCTGTGCTCTCCAGGGCACAGGGCTGGACAGGTGGGCATCCACAGGTCCTGTAGCTTAGGAAATCACGCAATTGCTGGACTTGGCAGGAATGGGACTTGTTTTACCTGCGGAGACAAGGGACACTGACATGGGTGAGATGCTCCGCAGATTCGCCTCCAGCCCCTATTCTGTGGGCTATCCATACCTCAGATGTGGAGGCTAGGGTTACTGCCCCCCCCACAAGCTGCCCATCTGGAAACCAGGTCAACAATGCCCCCCCCCACACACACACAAAGCAATAGGAAGAGTCTTCCTGCTCTGTCAGCCTCAACAGTATCCCCATGTGTCAGGGACGTCACGAGGCCTGCTGTTTCCTGACCAAAGACGGGTGGAGTGAGGGAGGGACTCCAGAGTCAACAACTGTAACCACAAGTCTTGCCCAGAGGTGGTTCACCAGGCTGATATCATGAGCAGTGGCATGGGTGACCCAGTGGGCCCCTGCTCCTAGAGTCCGCCGGCAGCAGTGCAGCGCCTGGCCTTCCAAGCCAGTCTCAGCTTCTTCTGCAGTGTAGCCTGCTGGGTTGGATGAGGAAAAGCTGCCCCTTGGGAGGGGCCCACAGCACAGCTAGCCACGGTGGCCAGCACTGAGGGCAATCCGAGGGAGAGGAAGGGGTGTGCTCGCGCCAGCAGCTCCTCCTACTCTCCTCCGGGGCGAGGCACCCACTTCCACAAGGCTGGCAGTGTCTATGGCCAGTTCCTGCTTTCTGCCTGGAAAGCAGGGAAGGGGGTGCTGCAAAGCCCTCCTGACACCTCTGGCCCTGAGGTGCCAAGAGGCCTCATCCTCGGAGCACTGACTGTTTCTGGTATTTCCTGCCCGTTCTTCCCTACACAGCAAGGGTGGCCTCCCTGGCGCTCACACCACCTTCCACATTACCTCAGCTGTGAATTTAATCCAGGTGGTGTCTGCCTCCTTTTCTGGGCAGTTAGCAAGAGAGACACTGAACAGGGGTAAACTGGGAGCCCTGACTCCACAGCCCCTTCTTCCTGCCACTCACATGCCCTGCAAGGCCACTGCTCATGCCCAAGGTCTGCGCCCTGGTAGCCACTGCCTCACCTGAGCCAGATTGAACTCGTTTTGGAGGACTTACTGCAAATTCAGCTGAGCCTCCTCCTGGGTGTTGCCAAGGCTTAGGCTAGTGGTGACCTAGCAGGAGGTGGGAGGGGAGACAGGTGCTTCCTTGATGCTGCTGAGGGCTGTGTCTGGCATGGCTCAGCTAGTCATTAAATTCTGCCACCCTAAAGCTCCTCACTGCAATGATGGACACGTGTTCTCCATTCCCTCTCCTCAGTAGCTGGTCTTATTTGCTTGGCCTACTAAGCAGACACCTAGTTCCTCCCCCAAGGTGGCCGCATTTTGGAAGCAGGTGGGCAAAATCAATCTCCAGGCCCAGAAAAAGGGGGAGGAGCACAGCTCATGGGGCTGCAGTCCTTGCTCGGCTCCTTCCTGGGGAAGGGTGTCTTCAGCAGGACCTGGTTGGCAGGGCTGGATGCAAGCCTGGAGAGATCCTGTATGCTTGGAATTCATCTCTATGCCTCTGGCAGAAGCCTGGTTTGAGGGGAATCCTTGTGTTCTGACGTTCCATCAGTACTCACTTATCGGGAGCCCACCATGGGCAGGCCAATTGGACCCACTCAAATTAATGGGGAAGAATAACATGAATGAGCATGATTTGTTTTCTTTTTAACAAAGCATGTATGTGGGCTGGGGATGTAGCTCAGCTGGTAGAGTGCTTGCCTTGCTTGCACAAGGTCCTGGGTTCAATCCCCAGCACCACCAAAAAAAAAAAAAAAGTATGTGTGGCATGGGTACAGGTGGCCCAAAGAAAGCTTATGAGAGAAAGTCAAGCTTTCAAGGGGAGGTGACACTGAAATGAGACGGAAAATAGGCGTGTGGAGTAGGAGGAGAGGGCCACCAAATGCAGAGGAGCGGCAGGAAGGAAGAGCTGGGGCATTTGTCATCAGGGCTGGCAGGCAAGGTGGTGAGGGGACAGGGAGGCAGGGAAACTGATAGGGAAAGCTGCAAGAGCAATGGGTTCCATCTTCCTACAGTTTTCTGGGCTGTGCCTTCCCTTGACGGGGAAGATTCTTTCCCTGATGTCTACATGGTCTCTCCTCCCACTTGAATTTCTGCTCAGATATTCCTTTGGTCAGAGAGGCCCTCCCTGACCACCCTGTATAAAAGGGTCATTTCTCTCCCCTGCTCTCAGGTTCCCCCCAGCCTAACATGTTCCATAAGGAGAGACTCTGTTCATTCTATTTCCTGTTGCACAGGAACAGAACAGAGCCTGATGCAGAGCAGACAGCTCATAGATACATACTCAATGGGAAGATCCAGGGCCAACGGCAAGTAGGTGGGGTTTACACCCCTACTATCAACCATAGGGACAAGGGCTGCCCTGGGCAAGGTCCATGCCTCACTCACCAGTGCTTTCCAAGATAGTAGGCCCTGGCCAGGCCGAAGAGAAACTGGAAGGGCAGAGGGTTTTGACATCTGCTAGTGAGAATGAGCACCCCTGTGTCTTCTCTGGGCCTGAGTGGGATTGGTTGCTCCCAGGATGCCCACTCTGTTGCCTCACCCCTGGTGTGTGATCAGAACCCCACACTGGTAATGGTGCTCAGAATCATCAGATCAGACCACAGGTCACATGCACCAGCTGGGGCCTGACTCATTCCTCAGGGGAAACTCTGAATTTTGAAACTCTACCTTGACATGCAGCACTCGAGTAGACATAGCCTGGAACAGGCACCCACAGGTCCTTATGAAGCTCTGAGCCCAGGAAGCATCTCCCCAAGAGGTCATTCCTGACAGGGACCCAGATTTCCAGGAGAGAGATTTGAGATCTCCAGGGGCCTAAACCCCCAGGCACGAATGGGGTGTGTGTGAGGAGAGTTCTGGAGAGGCATGGCAACTGTAGGTCACTGCAAAGAACACTGGGAGGAAAAGTCCCTGCACTCACCTTTCTTTCAGCTGGTAGGACCTCAGCAGGAAGGGTTCAGTCTACACTCAGGCCTCTGGCTCCTCCAAACAGTCTTTAAAGATGTAGGGGAATGGTGCCAACCCTAGCCTTCCAGAGACAGCCACAGCTGCTTTGCAGAAGGCCCTGCGAAGCGGAGGCCATGCTACCCTTTCCTCACTGCCTGATCCTGGCCACAAGGACTCACCTCCCTGAAGCTCAGGGGCCTTGATTGTAAGATACCTTCAGCAGGATGCTTGTAAAGACTATTCCACTCTGTGTGGAAGCACCTCACTCTGTGTTTTCCTTAACTTTCTTAAACAGTGCTGGCCGCGTCCCAGCCGCCCCAAATCTGGTGGGCTTTCAGGCACAGCACCTGGGACCTCCTCCCCTAGCCTGGTGGCTCCCTGCAGGCACAGCCTTGCCTGAATCTCCTCTGCGTTGTTGTGTGATTTGCTGGTCTGAAGACCCTCTTCATTGAAGAACTAAATGGGAAATTCAGGGTTCTTGTTTAAAATGTGGATTCCTAAGGCCTCCCTCCCCCGAGATGTTATTAACACCTGGCCGTTGTTCCCTGAGGCTGGGGATCTCTGCCCCAGGCACCTGTTCTGAACTCCTGAGTGGCAGGCTGAAAGGAAGGGGCGAGCTCAGCCTGCACTGGGGCAAGGTCCAACTAAGGGAAAAGGCAAAAGGAAAAGATGCCCAGCTTTTGCCACTAGGGGGAGCTGTGAGCTTTCAAATCACCAGCCGCATGCCTAGCAGGTGCGCACCCCCCCCCCCCCCCCCCCCCCCCC
>PVHX01006148.1:0-53346 GCA_004024805.1 Geosciurus inauris | reverse complement strand
CAGAGCGAATCAGCTCAAAGCGACCTCGGAAACCCTCCCTGGATCACCCCCTTCTCTTCTAGAAGAGGAGACAGCCCCAGGGAGGGGAGGGACATATTCAGGGAATGGGGGGGTGGTCAGCAGAGTTTCATGAGCTAAGAGCCATGCCATGGCTGTCCTGATGCCCCCAGTGTTCCCTGTGGAAGGGGATTCCTTCCCTGGATGGGATGTTTTTTCCCCTGAGGGAGAAACGAGTGATTTCCTCCCCACCACAGCTCTAGATCTAGGAGTACTAGTTTCTACCTCGGGCCTGGGGTGGTGGGGAGGCACTGAACCGTTCCAGCTGCAGCAGTGTGGGAGAGGTGGGGGCTGCCGAGAGGGGCCTTCAGGAGGAGTCCCTGCTTTTCATCCCACCTTCGAGGAGGAAAGGAGCAGGAGGAGAGGGCTCACAAAGGAACTTGAGTTTCAGGGTCTCCAGGATGGGACACCCATCCCGGCAGGTGACAATGGACTGCATGCAGCCCCTGTGTTTCTTCTTGAGGATGGAGGAGGGTGATGGCTCGAGCATCCCGCAGACCTTCCTGACTGTGTGCCAGACTCTCGCCCCCTCACCCTCACTCCTCTCTCTCTGCCTGGGTGTCAGGCGCTCCAGAGAGGGGCCTCCCGAGGGTGCAGTCCCAGTCTGCTTGGCTGACTCCAGGGCGCTGTGTGCAAATGCTCAGAGACAGGCAGCAGTGGCAGCATCTCATCTGCCCAAGTCATCGAAGCAGGGGAACCCCAGGCTGAGTGACATACAGGAGACGGTAGGAAGGGACAAGACAATGGGCCTTGCGTTTCTATGGAAACAGCACCTCAGGGTGAGGGGCCTAGGGAAGAGAAAGCTTCCACCTCACTTCAGTCAGGACTTGGGAAACAGCCCTTTGTGGCTGGGCTCGCCCCTCCCCTTCTCTGCCAGGTGTTCACCATGGCAACCCTCCTTTCAACCAGAGGGACAGAGCTGCAGCAGCATCTGGTGTTAGGGGAGCCAGGGACCCCAGGGGAATGGGAAAGGGGATCAGCTACCCCTCCCCTGATAGGATGTGGGCCTGGCCCAGGCCTGGGTTTGAATCCCAGCCCACAACCACTTCCTATGCCCTGACACTACTTATGCACCTCTCCCAACTTCCACCTGCCACCTCCCGGCTCAAAGGGTTATCTGGAGGGAGAAGGGAGAGTGTACCTACACAGAGCCTGGTCTACAGTTGCTTAGGAAATGCTTCCAGTCCCAACAGGGCCGGGGAGGAAAGTCCTTGTGCTCCTGCTGTGCCCATATCAGAGATACCCAGGCCTGCCCTAACCTCAAGAAGTGAATGTAAGCTGGGCATGGTGGTGCATGCCTGCAATCCCAGCAGCTCAGGAGGCTGAGGCAGGAGGATCGTGAGTTCAAAGCTAGTCTCAGCAACTTAGTGAGGCCCTAAGTAATTTAGTAAGACCCTGTCTCTAAATAAAATGTAAAAATGGGCTAGGGATGTGGCTCAGTGGTTAAATGCCCCTGGGTTCAATCCCCAGTACCAAAAAAAAAAAAAAAAAAGAAGCAGCAAATATACCCCACAAGCATAGCCAGGGTGTGTCAGACTTGGTTCTAGGAAAAGCCCTCGGCCCTGCCTTTACATACCTTGCTAGCAAAGGAGCCTAGTTCTCATTATCATAAACCCCCAGCCATGGAGAGAGAAATTACAACACAGAAATTCTTCTGCCCAGGCTTGCTCAGGTGAGTAAGGCACCACACAGCCTGATTGTCACAGTCTTCTAAGAGGCCACATAGGAGACTGCTCCACATGTTTCTTCTAAAATGGGATTCACAGGACCTTCCCTTGCCCTTTTGGGCCTGGAAGCATTTCAAGCATTTCCTAAGCAGTTACAGAGCAGGATCTTGAAGGTGTCCCAGAGAGATGGCCACCAGCACCACCATCAATCCCTCTCAGAGGACAAACCCACTCATCAAATAGACACAGGGAAAACAAGTCAAACTGTTTACAGTAGAAACAGGAAGCCAGGCCCGGTGCTGGTGGGGCACCGGTGAGGGCGGGGTGTTTTTGACCAGGTTAGATCCTGATGACAGTGATCCAGTAAGGAACGAGGTTGGCCAGAAGGAGCCCTAGAGTCAGAGCCTTTGCCTGCCCCCAGCTGGGCTGCAGCCCCATCTTCTTCTACAGAGGAGAGACTTGCCACGCCTCTTTCACTTGATTGGCTTACTATAAGGACTGGTCTGAATGCCATCTAGCTGGAGTGGTAACAACCCACAGGCGCCTCCATGCCTACCACACTACTGAGCACTGAGAGGGACCTGTACCACTCCCCTGTCTCAGAGAAGAGGACCCTAAACTCAGAATGGCAACATTGTGCCCAGGGACACCAGGTGGATAAAGGCCAGAGGAGAATGGAAACTGAGGAACCTTGGACGCCAGAGCTTCTGCTGGCTCCGTGCCCAGGAGCAGCCCCTCTGCAGACATGAGGCAGTGCCCCTCCAGAGGGTCATGTCAGGCCTTGGGGAAGAGGGCTCACCTGAGACAGTGGTGCTGGAATCCTCGTTGGGCCTCTTCCCCATCGGAAACTGCACGTCGGCGAAGGTCTCGGTGGAGAGGGAGCCGGCCCTGCTGTTGGGTTCTACAGGCCTCTTGGCCCGGCGACTGAAGAACCTGCCACCACTGAAGCGCTTGCCCTCCTTGGCTGGGGTGGCCCCCCCGTTGGCAGCATCTCCCTTGCCATTTTGGGTAATCGGCTCTCGGGATTTGAGCCTCAGGTCTGTGTGTGTGTGAGAGGTCATCCTGTCATCCTTCCGGATCCGATCTGTCAAGGGAATGGGATCCACAGGAGGCCACACCTGCTCTATAGTGACCAGGTCATTCAGGAAGCTCTCCAGGCGCCGGGCCGCCTCGCCACCTCCGCTGCCCTCCTCCTGCCCCTCTGGGCTGCCACCAGCCTCCTGTTGTTGCCGGGCAGCCCAACGCATCATCTCCCCAGGGGGGTGGCGGCTGCCTGCCACTAAGGCGTACTTGGGGTTGATGAGCTTGCGAGCCACGGTGGAGGAGCCGTCAAGACCAAGTCTACTGGCACTTCCTGCCAGGCCCAGCTGCTGGAATAAGTTCACTTCCTCGGAGATGGCGTACAGCTCCCGGAACTCCACGTCGAAGGGCTCCACATACTGCCCTGTCAGAAGGAGAAGAAGGTTCCTGTCCACGTAGGAGGAACTCCAGTTGAACCTGGGAAGGTGGGGACAGAAAAGCAGACACATGTGCCCAGGTCTCTCCCTTCATTGCTTTAAGGGTTTGCGCTTCGTGGGTCCTCTCAACGAGTTGGGGTCCAGAGTGATGAGGAAAGGGGTCCCGGGGAGGAAGACGATATGGGGTGTCTCTGGACGGTGGCGATTCACGGGGCCACTGCACCCAGACCCTGGGGTGTAGGTAAAAATCTACTCTGCCCCAGTGAGATGCAAGAACACTGGAGCCAGAAGCAGAAACACTGTTTATTCCAGAAAGTGCAGAAATTTATATACACTCTTGGACCGATCAGGTCCAAAGGTTACAAACAAAGGGGTGCTCTCTGTCAAAAGCACATTCTATTAGCATAGAATGGGGAAAGATGGAAGGGAGGGGTTGAAGGTATGGAGAGTGCTCCTACGTCCCTTGCCCTGCCCCAGTCTTCTGCACCCTGCAGGACAGAGGACACAACCCTGCCTTGGTGCTGGACTTCTCTCCCTCCACCAGCCCAAATCCCCCCTTTCCCCAGGTCTAGACCTCAAATGCAGATACAGGACACGGCGTGAGAAGTCAGGCCTGAATCTGAACCTGGTTTCCACTCTTGTGTGTCTTGTAAAACGGGGACAGGACCCAAGGTACTAAAGGTCACAGCACGATCACATAACTCAAAGTTGTTGTGAGACTCAAAGGAAATACCTTCTGTACAACGTTTACCCCAGTACAAACACATTTAATAAATAACTGAGATGCCGTTGTTGTTGAAATGGTTCCATTCCTTATGGGTTCTTTTCTGAAATTTTAGAGCACTCAATGTCTGCAGTGCCCCATCCTTTAACCTCAAAAGACGACTTAGGCCGTTTATTAATTGTTTCATGTGCCCAGGTCTCTTCTTGCTTGGGTTTTAATTTACTTGGTAGATAGAGACACACACTTACAGGCTCTCATGTTCCTAGCAATTTACTCTTAAATTAAAATCCTGGAAGTGCGCGTCCATGCCACACCCTCACATTGTCCCGCCAGATCTGGTCCATTCTGCTTCTTGCTTGTCCCTTCTGTCCACTGGCCCCCCAAATGCAACAGGTTGCCAAGGATCATGATAAATAGCAAGGGCTTCACGTCAAATCAGAGTTACTCCTCTTTTTTGGAACAATCCATCAAAGGAAGTTTGAAAGAAGGGCTGGGCAGGAGGCTGTTTGAGTGCAGATGACACCTCCTGAAACTCAGAAGTTGGAGGCTCAAGTCTAGCACCTTCCTAACAGTGCCCATGAATAAAGGCCTCCTGGGCTCTCTCTGACCTGGCCCAACTCACCTGTAAGATCCCGTGGCTACTTTGTCACCATCTACCATCAGGAACCTCGATGACAGGGTCCCTTTGATCTTCCCCATGGGCATGTAGAAGCCAACGCCTGTCACAGAGCGGACACGGATGTTCTATTGGGAAGAGAAGAAAGGCTTCATCACCCGTTTGGGGAGACTGCGAGACTCTGTACCCGGGCTTCGCCTGGGCAGAGGAGGCCTCGTGTCCACAGCCCCTCCTGCCGACTCCCATCTTCACCAGGTCCTCTGCTTCCTTCAGCCTTATGTGTAGAATCCCATTTGGACAGTAAGAGGATGTCACCAGATCCTGCTGCAGGCATGGGCGGGGCAGGGGAGGGGTGGCAGTCCCTGCCTGTTCCCAGAGTTCCCCAGAAGAGAACCACAGTCCTAATTTTGACCTTGACATGAAGTCAGTGATTCTGCTGGCAGAGCACCCCAGGAACAGGCCAGAACGGCCTTCTTCAATCTCGGCAGCCGTGGGATAAAACTTGAGCCAGGCGTGTGACTTAGCAGTTGCCAGTTCATGAGCCAAGGCTCTTGACAGGAGAAGGGGCGAGATCCCAAACTTCATCTGAGCACCTGGACTGTGGTGGAGGCAGGAGGAGCCAGGGGAAGGGGCAGGGGAGCCTCTGTCTCATCTCCTGCCATTGCCCCCCACTCTCCAGTGGTTTAATTTACCCGAATACGGAAGTCAGCAAGCTCCAGGCTCTCACACATCTCCAGGAAATACTTCACTCCTGCCTCATCCAGGATGATATACACTGGGACCCGGCGCTTAGAGGCAGCATCCACAATGTCTTGGAAAATATCACCATCGGTGAAGAGGTCCATGACCACAGCAATGACCTGGACAGGGAAGGGCATTGGTGAGGCATGTAGTAAACACATGTCTTTGGAGACACATCTGCACAGAGAGAACCAGCTTGCCCTGGGGAGTAACTGGTAGCTAAGAGTAAAAAACCCTACCCATACCACTCCTGGATTCTTCAGGTCCCTGTCCATCTCTGAGCACGTCTGAGCTCAGGAGAAAGGCCCCAGGGCACAGGCCCTGCTGCACAAACTTCATTCTGGACAAATTCCCATCTCCTTCCAGTCTTGGGGACTTTCAGATCTTCAGAAGCCTCATCAAGGTACAGCTAGGTAGATGAGAGAAGTTGCTCCTTCCACCCCAAGGAAATGAGCAGGAGCAGGGAGCCACCATGGCCAAGCTGGGGTGGGAGGGATGGGCTGGCCTCTGTCAGCCACAGATCTGCTCCAACATCACCTCCTCAGCAGGTCTGGGAACCTGACCTCCCTGCAGCTGTGCAGAGCCATATGCTCTTCCAAGAGCAGATGGGACAGTGTTCCAGTCGGTTTGGATGCCCTGGGCATCTGGTGTCCAGCCCTTTCTACCCCATCCAGTGACCAGATCAAGGTCACTGCTCAGGGATCTTCACCCACAAGAGCCAGTCCTGAGAGGCATGTGTAGCCTGGAGCAGACCCACCCCCCCACCTCGGTTGCTTCCATTTTCCTATGGAAACTACTCTCAGGTCTGCCTGCAAGTGTTTCTAGGTGGCCCCAAATACTGTGCATGTGACACAGAGTAAAGGGTCAGCTTCGGGTCAGAGGGATCTGGCTTTAAACATGGACTCGTCACCATCACCGCCACCACCTTCATACCGTGCCCTCAATCATCCCTGCCTCTGACGTCTCCCTGCACCCCACCTTCCAGACAGCGTGGCTCAGCACTCTCCACAGGGCTTGCACTAGCCAATCATTAACATAAGCATCACTGATTCTAGACCCCGAAGGCCAAGTGAGGGTTTCAAGACAGAAAAGCTACAATCACTGCGGGTTAATCCAGAGGAATGATATGACAGCTGCACGAACTAACGAAGGCATAGGTAAACGGGAGAAGTGTCTGAAAGGCCATATAGGGGACGTGTGACAAGGAGACAGAAGACAGAACGAGATTATATCTAGGGGAGAACAAGAAAGACTCCACAATGAGGAACGGGCTGCCTCTGGGTTCCCTGAGAAGAAGCAGGGTGAAAATAGCAGAGGGGTGGCTGGGACACCCTGCATACTGGCCCCAGGTGGAGGCACGAGTGGGACTGTGCCTGTCTGAGGAAGGGACAACTGCACTGTCCCCATCTACAGCCAGTTGCCACATGGCCTCACTGGGGCCTAGGAGGTGGCATTTCAGGCGCTGGGAGGGCATCCACAAAGGCACTTTGGTGGTTAATTTTATGTGTTCACTCGTCTGAGCCACAGTGAACATTTGGGTCCAGACATTTGATCAAGAGGTCCTCTGGACATTTCTGTGAAGATATGATTTGGATGAGATTAGCATTAAAACTGCAGGCTTCCAGTAGCAGATTCCCCTCCATAATGTGGGTGGGCCTCTTCTAGTCCTTTGAAGGACTTCATAGAACAAAGACTGACCTCCCTTGGGCAAGAGGAAATTTTGCCAGCAGATGGCCTTTGAGCCGGGACTGCAACTCTTCCCTGGGTCTCCGGCCAGCCCCTGAGATTCTGGACTTGCACCTCCACAATCCCAAGAGCCAATTCTTTAAAAAGCAACCCTGCCCCCTGCTCTCTCTCTCTCTCACACATGCACACACACATGCGTTTCTCTAGTTCTGTTTCTTTGGAGAACCCTGCCTATTATAGTCACCGAGGACAGGAATTAGCATGTGCTAAATACTCCCAATGCACCTTATGTTAAAGTACTCACTACCTAAGTATTCACCCACTTTAAGTAATTTGATTCTCACCATTACTCTACAAGGAAGTGTCGTCAAACACAGAGGGGCAAAATAATGTGCCCAAGGTCATACAGCTCACATGTGACAGAGCAAGACACTCAGGTCCATCTGACTCCAGAGTCCTCATATCACTGCTGCACAGAGCTTGGACTGCTGGGAGGTACTAGACACATCAAACCAAAAACTCATCTTGGAAAAGACACACACATCTACCAAGAGTGACAAAAAGACAGTAGATGCAAATAAAACACTGAATGAAGAAGGAAAGATAATTACAGACATAACAGAGAGTTAAGAAACAGTAAAAGCTTTAAAAAGAATATTAAGATCAATTATAATGATTTGAAAACACAAATGACATGGATAATGCGCTAAATAAAGAACTAAGCAAATAAACCATAATCGATGAAGGTTTATCCTAGGAATGTAAGGATGATTCAACTTCAGAAAATATATCAGTTTAGTTTATAACTTGGAATCAAGAGGAGGAAACTATACATTTTCTTATTCATTTATTTATTTATTTTGGTATTGGGGATTGAATCCAGGAGTGCTCTACTACTGAGCTACATCCCCAGACCTTTTCATTTTTATTTTGAGATAGGGTCTTGCTCAGTTGTTGAGGGTCTCACTAAATTGCTGAGATTGGCTTTGAACTTGTGATCCTCCTACCTCAGCCTCCTGAGTCACTATTATTATAGACATGCATCACCACACCCAGCTTTTGATACTTTTTAAAAAGTACCTAAGATAAAGCTAGATCCCTAGTTGAGATTTGATTTCTCAGAAAGGGATGGGGATGTAGCTGTGAGGTGCAGCACTTGCTTTGCATGTGTGAAACTCTGGGTCTGAGCCTCATTACTACACATAGATTAGATTAGAGTCTCAGAATGCTAAGACTAGAGGGACCCTTTCTCTACCAAAAATCCTCATGAGACATTTTATTTAAGAGAGAAACTGAAGATGTATTCCCTTTAAGTCTTAGGCAAGCCAAGGATATTTACTCATGCTTATTCTATTGTTGAACATAGTATTAGAAGCCCTAAACAATGTGGGGCTGGGATTGTAGCTCAGTGGTAGAGCGCTTGCCTCGCACGCGTGAGGCCCTGGGTTCGATCCTCAGCACCACATACAAAGCAATAAAATAAAGACATTGTGTCCATCAACAACTAAAAAAATGCTTTAAAAAAAAAAAAAGAAGAAGAAGCCCTAACCAATGTAATAAAACAAGAAAAAGAAATAAGAGATGAGGATTAGAGAAGGCAAAACTACCAGTATTTAGAGATTAAACCATTTTCATAGAAAACCTAATAGGATCAAGAGAAAAGCTACTAGGATTAATAAGAAAACTAAGATTGTCAGATACAAGAAAAACTTTCAAAAATCAATAGCCTTCTTCTACTCCAACAATAATTCACTAAGATAAGATCCACTCACACTATTTAAGCATGTGGTGTCTAGGAACTGTTACTCTTAGGAAGGTACTTTAAAAATTCTATTAAAAGGCACTTAAAAATATGTGACTAAATGAAGTGAAAAATCACAAACAGATAATATGATTTAACATCTTAAAAACCAAATTCTCTCCATATTAATAAAATTCAATCCAGCCAGGTGTGGTGGTGCATACCTATAATCCCAGTGACTCAGAGGCTGAGGCAGGAGGCGCTCGAGCTCAAGGCCAGCCTCAGCAACATAGTCACTGGGAGAGACACTGTCTCAAAATAAAAAAATAAAGATAAAAAGGGCTAATGCACCAATAAAAAAAGTGTGGAGAAAAACTAAAAATACAAAGAGCTAGGAATGCACCAATAAAAAAGTGTGGACCTCACAAGTGGGAGGCACTGGGTTCGATCCTCAACACCACATATAAATAAATGAGTAAATAAAGATCAATCAACAACTAAAAAAATTTATCTTCAAAAACAAAGTGTGGAGAAAAACTAAAAATACAAAGAGCTAGGAATGGGGCTCCGTGATTAAGCACTCCTGGGTTCAATCCCTGGTACCAAAATAATAAAGTATTATTATTATAATTGAATCCAATTCCAATGAAAGTTTAATAAGTGTTTTTGAGGAATTCAAATACTTCTAAGAAATAAGAATACATATCTGTAAATAGCTGTATCAATTTTGAAAAGGAAAAGCTAAACAGGGACACTTGTCTACCAGAAAGTAAGAAATTCTACAGAGCCATAGAAATGAGGATTGAGGTACTGAAGTTGCAAGGCACTAACAGACCGACCAAAGGGATGAGATGATGAAAACAGAAATTAACGCACACATCAAAGTACACCTGCACATGAGCATAGCATTTCACAGGGTAGAATCAGAACCTGGTGGTGAAAATATGCCATTTAGTAGGTACTATTGAGAGAAGTATTTCACAGAGAAAAATAAAGGTGGATCTGTTCTTCACACCGTAGATCAAGGTCAATTTCATTTAGGCTAAATACCTAAGTGTGAAAGGTAGAACTAATAAGAGAATTGATGTAGGAGAATATCTTCATGATGCAGCATGAGAATTTCTGATGGTCTCCAAAGCACAAACCATAAGGCAAGTAAAATGAAATGCATGCCTTTGAAAAATTCAGGATTTTTCTCTTCAAATGAAGATGCCATAGACAAAGGTCACTGATGAACAATGAGGTACAATGTATATAACCAACAGGAATCAGTGATGCACGGGGGATCCCCATAAACCAGCAAGAAAAAGACCGGAAAGTAATCAGAAAAGTAGGCAAAGGATAGGAACAGGTGACCTCCCAGGAGGAGATACCCAAGGGGCTCAGAGGTATATAAAGAGTAGATTTTGCTAATAATCAGAAAAACTCAAAACACTTTGATGAGGGGGCACTTCACAACTGTGAAACTCACTAAAAATTAGAAAGTTGGGTATTCCTACATGTGGGTACATGGGGAAAGAGGAACCCCCCACTCACTGATGGGGACACCATTGTCTGGAGAACAAGTAGAACTTACTAGATTTAACTAAGTACACAGCCACAAGCCAGTAAAGCACTCTGGCCCACATATCCTGAGGAATCTCCTGGAGCTTGGTACAGGTCTACAAGGCAGCAGGAACTGCAGGTTTCTTTGGGACAGTAAGGAACTGGCCACACTTTAGATGTCCTTCTCTAGAAGACTGGAAAATGGGAAGCACATGACAGGATGTGCCACAGCAGATAGAAGTCATGAACTAGTTCCATGTGCAATAACCTGGATGGTTATTTTTAAAAATGGGTTGTTCGACCGAAATGATTAAAGAATGAGATCTACAGCCCAAGACTGTTTGTATAAATTAGTTCTTCACTACTAAAATAAAACTGCAGCTTTTCCAAGGATACAAAAGTGCCCAAGGACACACTGAACACGCGAGGGTAGCTACTTACAGGAGAAAGGAATGGGAGGGAAGGAGAAAGGGAGGACAGAAAGGGGCCTTCTATTGGTTGATGACGGCAGTGTTCCCTGAACTTGAGCAACACAATCATCTCTTTGTATTGGATGTCCCCAAAAGCCAACCCATCAAACAAAACCCACATTTAAGACCTGCAGTTGGTCTGGCACAGTTTGGGCCAGGTCTGGGGTGGGTTCCGGGGTTGGGTCTGATCACGGAGGGTTTAGCATGGCACTGTGAGTTCCTCTTCACCGTTGGAAACCCAGTCCCCAGGGAACTGACACTGTCCCAGTCCCCAGGGAACTGACACAGATGACTGCATTTCATCTCATCCCCCAGTGCCGTCTGAGGCCAGAGTCCGCGGCCCCCATTTCCAAACTCTTACAACATCCAGCTTAGTGGACTCATGTCACCAAGGACCACCTGAGTGGGTTCACAGAGGAGCTTCTTGGGTTCCGGCTCTTAGTTTTGTTTTGTTATTGGAAAAGTTAAGTAGGGAAGTCAGCCTTCCCTAGTCCCCACCATCCTAGGGATGTGAGAGGTAACAGCTCCCAGGACTGGCTTAGAGGAGGCTCAGTCTGTGACACCGTAACAGAGAATCAGCCATCTGTGTCACTACCAGTTAAACAATAAAATATCTGTAGTAGGAAAAAAAATCAATTGTTTGCTGACCCCTGCATCTAATTGTGGAAAAGTGATAATTACCCTCGGCTCTATTCTCTGAGGGTCCTGTTTGACATTTAGCTACTCAGTACCAGGCCCAGAAAATCCAGCTCCCTGCTCCTCTGCTCCGCTGCATTGAATGTGCCCACGTGATTCTCCACATCAAGACTCACTTCAAGGCTCCTTGTGTAGATGGAAAATCAGGTTTTTAAAAACACGACTTTGCAGGCTCAGAAGTTGACGGAGCAGGTTTTGTTGGGAGAGAAAATCATCCCCCCTCCCAACAGGCTCTTCACCCTACTGATGTGCGGCACTGGGAGAGGGGTTAATATGAGCTGGCAGTCATTTTTAGAAGCTGTTGCGGGCAGGCCAGCAGAGAGGCTCTGATGCTGTAGGGCTTCTCCTGGGGTACTTGGTTAGCTTGCCACCTCATTTGATATCCTGCCTGGGTGGCGGGGGTAGGGAGGGAATGCCCCTCTGCCTGCCATTCAGCTTTAATTACACAGCCAGCTCTGCAGCTCCTTCTTCTGAACTCCTTAATTGCCATTAGAGAACAAAGATGATGAGAAGCTCCACTTTGCCCTGCAGCTCTGGTGTGTTTGGGTGACCCAGACCATAGAAGGCATTGCCAGATGTCCACACCCACCAAGCTGACAGTGCTAGGACATGGCCCCCAGCCTGCCCTGCAGGCACTTCCAAAATCAACATTCTCTGTCACAGCCAGAAGCCTGAGTCCACTATATTCCTCTTCCCTACTGACCAAATCCCACCAGTCACCAAGTCTAGCAGGTCCTACCCGCTCCCTGCACCTTCTCTGGGTCAACTCCTTGCTGTTCCTGTGGGTACTGCTGCTCTAGCTTAGGATCTCTTCATTTCTGGCTGAACTTCTGGAATGGCTTCATGGCTGGTCTCTCCTACTCCACCTCTGCCCTCTGACTCCTTCTCTATCCCCTTCACCCAAGACGGACGAACCAGTAAGCCCGGCAGCCCTCAAGAGGGTCCAAACTCTACAACTTAACCATTTTAGGGGCCTGCGGGTAGGCCCCTCTCTTCTCTAGCTTTGTCTTGGACCATAGCTCACCTTTGCCCTCTGTTTTTAGTCTCTCAGGATGACCCACAGGTAGCTGAACGCAGGGCTTCCCTACTGCAGCACTGGTGACTTTGGGAGCTGGCTCATTCTTAGTCGTGAGAAGCTGTCAGAGCACTGTAGGACGTTTGCAGCATACCTGGCCTCTACCCACTAGATATCAGCAGTATCGCTCTCAGGCGTGACCACCAAAAATGTCTAGGGGGGTGGTGTTTGTGTCCCTGCCCCAACCATGTATGTATCGGGCCATTTCGAGCCCTTTTGTTCCTGCACCTTCCATACCCCTCAAAACATCTATGCAGCTTTCAAGTCTCGGCCAAAAATTTCCTGTACCTCTTTCCCTAATAATGTTAACCACTCTCTGCCCAGGCAAGTAACAGAGCCCCTGGACACTTTAATGTTTGCCCAGCATCTCTGTCCTTTACCGGGCCAGGGCTTCCTGGCTGATGCCAATTTCTTTCAGAATCTCCACCCTCAGCACAGAGCTCAACACGGTCAGTTCTCTACTGTGGAAGGAGCCCCTACATGGAGGGAGTTCCGTCTGTACTGTTTTATGTGCTGGGTGTGGGTAGTTGCGTGTGGTCTTCTTTCTTTCATTGATGACAGGCATTGGCATGTAGGGGAGAAAAGGGTGCTGAGCAAGACTACTGGTCAGAGTGCTTTGCCAGAAGGCAGAGTTGAAGTTCTTCCTCAAGGGCACAGAGAATGAGACTATTGTTGCCTCAATGACAGCTCAAAGAGCTGGTGGCTCCACCTTCAGTCTGCCCATTGAAGATCCTGAAGGAGCAGCCATCCCTTCCCGAGGACAAAACATGGGGAGAAGTTCCCTACCAAGGAAACCAGGCTGGGAGGCAGGCCCCAGTGGCACACACAGCAAGTGCCTTTGTGCAAACTACAAAAAGGCGCCCTCCTCCCAGTGACAGAGAACAAGGCCAGGAAGCGGAGCACAACAGCGTGTCAACTCCACAAAGCCATTTGGCCGTGCCCACATGCAGGGCGCCATTGTACTTGGCCCCTACACTCAAAGACATTCCAGAGCTGGAGAATCTCAGAGCTAGAAAGAAACTCAGACAGCGATTAGCTCAGTCTCAAGGTTAAAGTCATGCAGCTGGGTCTTGAAAGAGCTGGAAATAAAGCCTGGGCTTATGACCTGTCTGGGCTTTCCTGTACTACCAAGCTGTCATCTCCAGATGAGAGGGGACATAACAAGCTCTAGGGACCGACTGACTCTGGCTAGGACCCCAGGCCACCTCTGGGCACACAAAACCAGGATGCAAACAGACAAACACAGCTGGAGACAGGCAATATCTTCCTCCCCTCTGGAGCATCGCAGTTCCATTTCTGCTGAAGTGGGGCAGGAGTGGCGCAAGTGTCTGTAGGATCCCAAACTCCACATTTCTTCATCCAGATCCATGGGGTGAAAAAGCAAGAGGCCACAGGCCTGCTGACCTCAGGACCCACTTACCTCAGCCGCATGCTGGTGACGGTCACTTCCGGGGCAGGAAGGGAAAGGAGCTGGGGAGTCTTTCCTGCTGATCACCCATGTGAGCCTGGGCAGACCTCTGCCTTCCAGGACTGTCCTGCCTACCTACCTCCCAAGGCTGTCAGGAGTTTTAGATAAGATGATGAAATCCCAGGAAAAGCTAGTACAATCATGAAGGATCACTCAGCTTGCTCGCAAGCAGGCTAACTCCCCACACCTTAAGACTTAAGCTGTCTCAGGGGAGAGGCGGCAGCTGAGCAAATGGGTCAAGGTGCAGCCTCCCAAAATGGCCACTGGTCCAGCTGGTGGGGGTCAGGGGAGTAGTTAATTTGCCTGGGACCAACAGGCAGCCCTTCCCTTCCCACTGTGGAGGGTCATGCCTCCACTTAGACATATCTGTGGAATCTCCTCTGACATCCCCCAAGAGAGGGGAGGTCAACTGGACTGCAGTTGGGATTGTCAGAACAGCATGTGTAGAATCACCTGGGAGCTGGATGTGTGTGTGTGTGTGGAGGGGAGGGGTAGCCCTGTTCAAAATGCAGTCTCCAGGGCCCCACTGTCAAAGATTCTGATTCATCAGGCTCAACAAAGTGCATCTTAACCCCCGCATCCTCCAGCCCTGCCAGGGGATTGAATTCAGGTAGTGGATTATCCTTTGAGTAAAGAACAGGGTTTGGGAAAGAACACAGGAATCGGAAGCAGAGCAGCATACTGGCCACGTGGCTTTGGGAGAACCTAAGCCCTGGCGTCCTCATTTTAAAATGGGGAGGGGCTTCCCAGGGCTGTTCTGAGTTCAATTAAATTTATGTATTTATTTTACAGTACTGGGGATGGAACTAAAGGGTTGCTTTACCATGGAGCTACACCCCTGGCCCTTATTTATTTTTAAGATAGAGTCTCACTGAGTTGCCCTGGACCTTGTAATCTTCCTGGTTCAGGCTCCAGAGTCACTGAGATTACAGGCCATGAACTCCTCCTGTTCTGAGTTTTAAATGAAACACTGCAGGCAGGAAGGAGGCACAGAGCTAGCCTGTTGAAAACGATAGCAAATGCAGACACCTTTCTCTCAAAGGCAGAATCCAGGGCAAGGGGGCCCTCACTTCCAAGGAGGGAGTAAGAGGGATGGAGAATCAGCAGTGTGGGTTGTTCCTCGCCCAACACTTGTTTGGCAGGACAAGCCCAGAGTTGTGATCACATCCAGGCAGCTCTGCACTGCCAGAGAGGTCCAAATGTGAACTAATGGAAGACAGGGAAGTCCAGTCATAGCAGAGTCTGCACCAGGTGCTACCATGTGCCGAGCTTGGCTGGGCATCTACACCACACCTGAGCTAAGAGGAAGGCTGCTAGAGCTGGTGCCAATTTATCCGGGAGGGAGAGAACTCCGGGGGCAAAGACGTGTCCTCAGGGCTTCTATAGGCCCCATCTGAATTATTGGCCATGTTTAAACCACCAGGTATGAACCACAGAATAACAAAACTTTAACTTTCCCATCTGGGTACCCTGGGGTAAAAGAGAAGGGGAGAGCCCCAGAGAAGGGGGTCTGCTGCAGGATCCCCTCAGAACACTGCCTGCCCTGACCCCAACTATAGTCTCCTTCTACTCCTGGACTCTAGATGCACTAAATCCTCACTGTCCAAAAGCATATTGCAGTAAAGAAAGAACAGACTATAGAATCAGAAGATCCATACTGGCTGTGAGACCTTGGGCAAGTTACTGAACCTCCCTGAATTCCATCTATAAAACGAAGCTACCTCCTGGTTACTGTGAGGATAAAAAATTCAATTATGCCTAGAGAAAAGCCTGTGTGGTCCCTGCCCCAGGTGGCTGAGCTCCACCTTTCCCTTCTCCCTGGGGGTGCCTGGACACAGTGGGTCTCAGTGTGGGTTTGCCGGGATACCACCTTACGCTGTCCTGATCGTTCTCTCTCCTCGCAGATGGATCCCGTAACCCAACCCTCAGTGTCTCATTTCCCTGTCCAAATGCTCTGCGTCTCCAGACAGCCTACAGAAGTGGGTCCATTCTGGCTGAAGACCTCCCAGTCACTTCCACCCCCTGCCCTGACCATCAGCTCACACCACAGAGATTATGCTGCCCTCCAAACACACCCCACCCCACGATGTCACTTTGTCCCTGTGGTAGTAAGAATGCTCTATTTCCTCTGAGGTCCTGAGGTTGGCCCAGGACCACTCTGTCCCCAGTCCCCAGTGCAGTGTGCACCCTCCCTTGGGTGCATGTCTGCTCAGGGCCTGTGTCTGTCAAGCACGTGGGGAGTCTCCCCATCTGCCCATTTGGGGGGACGGAGCCCAGCCATTTGCTGAATAAAGTACCTCTACAGTCAGGGGCTTCCTGGGGGGAATTGAGGACACAGTTTGGGTCCACCAAAGGCAGAGCCAGAGCCAAGACCAGGGCTCTCATGGGGTCCTATTCCACGCGTGGTTGCCAGGCTGCCCCCAACCTACCAGCAAGACATCTGCACTTTGTCAGCGAGACTCCCAGCTGTCTGTGGCCATGTTGCACTGTTTCAAGCGCACTAAACACCAGGCTCCCTGGCTGCACTCACAGCCTCTGGAGCCCAATTCCCACCAGTCAGGCTGCTGCTTCTCCAGGAACCCTTGGCCTCAGTCCTTGAACCTGCAGGGCATCTCTCCCTGCTGCACCCATGGGCCTCACTTCCTACGGATCTGACCCTATGAGGCTGTTGCTCTTGACACCTCTACTCCAAGACAAGGTTGAACGAAGGGGCACAGACGTAGGAAACCCACGCTGGCTCTCCAGAGGAAGAGAACAGATGTACCCATGTGAGCAAGGTCAACTAATTCAGCCATGAGGAGCCATACAGGACAGGGATTCTTTTTTGATCCTAGGCCAGCTTTTCCCTGCCCCACGGCGCACTTCTGGGATGACTTCCCTTGCACTGAGTTGGTGTTAATTAGTGAAAATTATCTAATGTAAGCTCATTTTAACATTAGCTTAAAGCCAAACATAATTAGGAAGATAAATCAGCTGCTAAAAAAAAATCCAATGAAGATACACAAATGAGTTTTAGGATCATCCGCTGGCTGGGGTTATGTCCCTGAGCTCCAGCACCAGGCGCCACGTGGCAGAGCAAGGCAGGCCTCAAGAAGCACCTACCGGGCTATTTCCTGACTGATCCGTCAGAGCAGGACAACTCAAACTGGCAGCTTCCTGGGAAGTTCTGAGCAGAGAAGGGAATGTGTGGCCACTGCCAGGTAGGGTTACTTGGCAGGGCTTCCCCAGAGAGGCAAGGTGAAGGTGCGGAATGGGCTTGTTGGGGAGGGAGTCAAGACATCTGGGCAATGGGAACAGCAGGAGCTGGTATGCCCAGGCCTCCAGCCTCGCATACCCCGCCCTCCGCCTGCCCTGCCCTGCCCTAAGCTGCTGATTCAGTTATCAATTCCCAAGAAGCTTCTGCTGGCCTGGAGCTCTGCTCAGCCTGATTCTCAGGCTTGTGTACATGTCTGGGAATAAGACTCATCTCGGTTCCCATTTAGCTCCACTAACTGCCACAGTGTGACCTTACCCTTTCTGACCCTTAGTGTTCTCATCTGTAAGATGGAAAGTTGTTGGATCGTCATTAAAATGGTTTTTTTATCTGTATTTTATTTATTTATTTATTTTTTACGTGGTGCTGAGGATCGAACCCCGCGCCTCACGCATGCGAGGCAAGCGCTCTACCACTGAGCCACAATCCCAGCCTCTCGTCATTAAAATTTAATGAAACAATATATTCTAAAAGGTTGGTAGGGTTGGTGGTGTAGCTCAGTGGTATACAGTGCTTGCCGGGCAGACGCAAGGCCCTGGGTTGGATTCCCAAGACCACAAGTAAATAAATAAAAGGGTTGGCATGTCTGGCACTTAAATGCTCAATAAATAGCAGCTATCGACTACTGACCATGACCAGGACTGTACTGAAATGTATTTTATTCTTATCTCACCCATTAGACTTAAGGCAGGGTCCCCATTTTATTCATCTGTAAATTTACGGTACTCTGGCACACAGACTCTCAGTAAAACATGTTGCGAGAGTGTGCAAACGTGAGGAATCACCAGGCAGTTCAGGAACCCTAACGTAAAAAGGAGTTAAGGACACTCAGTCTGTTATCAAAGAGACACTGAAAAGAAGAGAGCTCTTGTCCCTGCCTCTGCCCCACTATCTCCTGACTCTGCTAAAATAAAACAGAACAAAACAATTGCATCCTCAAGCTTCCCATGCACCCAGACAGTAGTGAGGGGCACAACCAAATGATGACCTATGTACAAGCTGTGCCCGGGATGAGCTTACTGATCATCAGAAACCTGGGCCAGAGAGACTAATCATTAGAACAGCCACAGTCTCTCTCCAGGGCTAAGAGTCTGGGATCACTAACAAGTCCACAGACTTCATGGGCTTCAGAGAAGGAAAAAGAAAACTGGAGAAAGCAGCAGCTCCACTTTAGGCTGACTGCTCATGGCCCCTGGGGAGTTGGGGAGGGACAGGGATGGCGAGAGTGACTCAACCCCTGGGGGGAGGCTCAGACAGTGCCAAGAACAGGGAAGGGCACCGTGCACATTTGTTCTCTGCCAGGCTTCCTCCCCCCCAGCTCAGATTGGAAGCCGGCCTCAGAACAGGCTCTGCTTTGTACACTCTAAGAAAAGGGAGGCGGAGCTGGCCCTCAGCCAAGGTGCGGACACCGGCCAGGGCCCAGAGAGGTGGTGGGCTGGGAATCTCAAGGCCTCGGCTGTTGGGGAGGGGCATAAGTCCCAGGGAGCCTGAGAGTGGCCACGAAGAGGACAATATAGGTCCCCATTAGCTACCCATAATCAGTGTCCCTATGTCACCTGCTCCAATGTTGCCTGGCAGAAAGAATCTTCTCTCCCACTAGGCCCAGACCAGAGCAGCTAACAGTCATGTACCTGTCTGTCTCTAGGAACAGTCTATGAGCCTCCCAGGGCCTGGTGATGAATATAGTTTGGCTGTTTCTGGAAGATTCTGAGGCATTCCCCAAGAGTAATCTGCATTTGCAGTAGAAGGACTCAGCCTTGACCTTGAACCTGGGTGGAAACCCACCCAGCCTCTCAGTGTTCTGTCACCCTGTGTTCTCCCTGAGCCTCAGGGGAATACCACCTCCCCTGCAAGGTGCTGGGGATTTGGATTACTTGGAGGACATACCACGAGCAGCGTCTCTCATCTCTCTACAGTGTTCGCCCTTCTTTAGAGGAATCCCTTTTGTCTGCAGACATTATTCACCTTTATCAAAGTGCTTTCCACAGTCTCACAGTAGATTCTCAGCACAATCTTGTGAACATAAACAAGGCAGCAAACATTATCCTCATTTTATAGATGCAGAAATGGAGCTCAAAAGATTTGCACCAGGTTACCGTGAGCAAGGAGACGTCAGCCAGACAAGAATGAAGACTCTCAGGTTCCTGGCAGTGGTGGGAGGCTTCTGAGACCTCTGCCCAACAGACCTGGCTTTGCTCCATTGCTCTAGAATTCCAACTTCTGGAATGAAGTTGAAGTGAAGGTCATGAAGAAGTTTACTGAGGCCCATCTCCTATGTCCAAACTCTCAGGAAAACACCCATCTTCAGAGTTTCAGGAATCCAAAGTGTAACATTTCAGAGGAGCCAGTGTTCTCCTCCCTCTTCTTCAAAGAGGGAAATACTGCCCAAGCCCACAGGCATCCACCCCTACCCTCCAGTCCGCAAGAGTCTCCTCTCCCAATAAAACTCTAGGAGGTGTCAGCATCGAAGAGGCTGGGGAGACTGTCCAGGGGTTCTTTGGCTGAGCCTGTGCTGCCAGCCAGGCCCTTCTGGGGAACATGCTCAGGGGACCCCTGGTTTAGGAACAAGGGAGCCTCTGCTCCTCTTGTCTTATTCCTCCCTGCCATGGCAGATCCCAGAGATCCTGGACTGAGAATACGGATCCCACAGGCTTCAGCAAGCAGGGTGGAGGTGGGAGGACAACCGTCTCCACCAAAATCCATCACCAAATCAAGACCAACAGACCAATGGAAGAGAAGGGAGACAGGTGGCCCTCTAAGGAGGAAACAGGAAACACAACTGCCAGCCCTCCACTCCCAGCTCTAACCTTCTGGGTGGGGCACCCTGGCTTCCTGGGAACGAATCCAGCCCAGAACGCTGCAGTTACTTTTCAGATTAACACTGATATGATGCTTCCTCGTATTCTCAGCTCTCAGTCTCTCCCTTTCTAAAGCCATTCAGAAACCTAGACATTGTCTTCTCCATTTTGCAGGCCAGGAGATTTAGTGAGGGAAGTGATTTTCCCAAAAGAACACAGCTATCCAGTGGCCAGATCAGGACAGACACCAAGACTTTTCAACTTCAGAGCCTGTCTTCTGTCCTTGACCTAAAGCTGAGTCTCCATTGCTCTGGAATTCCAACTTCTGGAATCAGCAATTGAGCCTAAAAGAGAGAGATGCAGAACTCCATAGCCAAAGTACCCAGGGATTGCCAGGGATGCCTGGACAGGCTGGGGCAGGATCCCGGAAGGGCTGGGAAGTGCTTATTCCCTGGAGCTGGATCTACAGCTGGGCTATTATCCACCCTTTTAAGACTCTGGAACTGCCTGGTACCTTGGAAACAAAACTGTGTGAAATGGTCACTGGTAGAGAGGCAGAAGAGTTAGAAGGGACAGCTTGTGTGGTCTGTAGGTCCCTGGGCTTCCTTGACGTGCCTCCTTTCACTCTATGCATTTAAATCAGCTTTTAAGAGGCAGCTCAGAAGCTCCTAGTCAGTCTTCCCTCCAAGATGGAGGTGAGGAGAATAGGGAAAGGAGGGAGGTCGGAGGCATTAGGAGCAAGAACGGTGGCCAGCTCTCACACAGGTGGTTAGGTCCTAGTGAGCATATTGTCTGTCTGACTCATAAGCAACTAAGATTTTTTTTTTTAAATTATATATGTAGCCAGGCATGGTGGCACATGCCTGCAATCTCAGCAACTCAGGAGGCTGAGGCAGAAGGACAGCAAGTTCAAGGCTAGCGTCAGCAACTTGGTGAGACACTGTCTCAAACTAAAAAATAAAAAGAACTGGGGATGCAGCTCAGTGGTAAAGGGCCTGTGAGTTCAATGCCCACTACTGAAACCAAAAAACAACACACACACACACACACACACACACACATATACACACAATATAAATGTAATATAATATGTATATTACAAATAAATAATATATATATTGTTTTTTAGGGGACATCTGCTTCATCTCTGTATGTTGATGTCCAGCACAATACAGTATCTGGTATAGAGAACTCCATGCCATTTGCTGCATATAGCTGGATGAGGGAAGTGTCAATTGGGTTCATGGGGAGACAGTGGGCTCTATTTAGGACAAAGGCCTCTTACTTGACCACATCCACCAGGGTTTCAAATTTGGATTTTTTTTCCCTTTGGTACTGGGGATTGTACCTAGCCCTTTTTATTTTTCATTTTGAGACAGGGTCTCATTAAGCTACCTAGGTTGGCCTCAAACTTATGATCCTCCTGCCTCAGGCTCCCATGTTGCCGAGATTACAGGCAAGCACCACTGTACCTGGCCAAAACTGGGTCTCTTGGTGATGTGAACTGGTGACCCCAGGACTTCACCACACCCTCTTGGGCACCTGTGTCCCAGCTGTTCCCCACTTCCTCCCAGTAGCTACCCAGATCTCTAATAAGGCTGCTAACTTCAGCTGCCCATGCTGCCTGCTCTGGAGAGTTTCTCCAAATCCCTGATCCCCCATAACCTCCCCCAGCCAATTTAGAGCATCCTTTTCTTTGCTGCCAGACAACTTGTTACAATGGGGACTAAGTCCCTGGGGTAATGGGCAACTCAGCAAGGGATATCTCCAGACACTTGCTTCTCCAGAGGGACTGGTGGCTAAGAGGAGATAGTTTTCTATTTAAATGAGTTGTTGACCACCAGTGACAATCAGGGTATCATCATAGCCCTGCAAAAGTGACCCAGAAGAGTAAGACAATCTCTGCTCTGCAAAGGCTCCCAAACCAGGAGGATAAGAGGAGCTCTCCCAAACCAAGCTGTGTGCAACTTCTGGATTTGAAATGAGATAAAATGCCAAGAAAGAGATGGCCTTTCAGCCAAGACTTGAAGGAGGAAGGACGAGCCCGTTGACAGGTAGAGGTGGGGTGTTCCACTGCCTATGATAGGAATGAAAAGGAGCAGCTCCTAGTTTTGACAGCACTACCTGTCCCAGCAGCCTCCCTCTCCCAGGCTGTGCTTATAATCTTTGTTGGATCCCTGGAAATCCTGACCAAGGACCTGGGAAGGCTGCGTAAACTTCTTGTCCTTGGTCTAAAGATGTCACCTGTTCCTTGTGGACCTCAGAGGGCTTTTCTGTGAAACAAAGACAATACATTGCCTTACACAGCGATTGAGGCACCACAGGAACTGGGGAAACTTTCCCATTTGTGGGAAACTCAGAAAAGCTAGGTAGCTGGTGTGTTTGGGTATGGGGCCCAGGAATGCAGGGGTCAAGGAATAATCTTTGAGGTGAGGGCTGGTAAGTTTTTCACTGTTCCTGAAGCACAAGGCAATATTCTCTAAACCTACCCAAGCAGCCTCAAAAATGGAAGCCTTTGGTGGGGCGCGGTGGTGCATGCCTGCAATCCCTGTGGCTCTGGAGGCTGAGGCAGGAGGATAGCAAGTTCAAAGCTAGCCTCAGCAACTTAGTGAGGCCCTAAGCAACTTAGCGAGACCCTGTCTCAAAATTAAATATGTAAAAAAGGCAGGGAATGTGACTCAGTGGTTAAGCAACCCTGGGTTTAATTCCTGGTACAAAAAAAAAAAAAAAAAAAAATGGAAACCTCTGGTCATAAGGGAGCCTGGAGACAGGATAGGCAGATGGCTCACTGCCATCCTGTCCTTTCTGCTATGCTCAGACATGCTGGTAAACAGGCCCTCAGCATCCAAGGGCCTTCCCTAACCTGGTTGAGGGGCTGGGTTAGTGCCCTGCCCCTCCTGCCACACCTTCTCTCAGCATTTGTCATAAATGATGACGATGAATTAGCAGACTATTAGATGACTTAAGACTAGAGGTGTACTTTATGTGTCTTTTTGCTACTAATGTATGCTTAGCACATACCAGAGCTCCAGTAACCAAACAGATGCATAACCTTCCAAATTGCCAGCCCAGCTAGATGACATTGTTTGTTCCTCCCACTCTGACTTTGCAGTCAAGAACCAAGAGCTTCCCAGTTCACACTCGGTCATGCCAGAAAGCACTCCCTAGCCATCGCAATGGTCCAAGCCACCCAAGCACCAGGGACTTGTCCTGATCTCTTCTGCTAGCATGGCTCATTTCTAGGTCCCTAAAGGTACCCCTTCTGCCTGCAGTTTAAGCAGACAAAGGACATCACTGAGTGACACTAAAATAAGCAGATCTCTGGGGAGTGCTTGTTACCCAGCTCAGCTTAGGAAAGGCTCTTGGTCATATGCAGTGGCCCAGAGAGCAACAAGTTTAGACCAACCTCCTCAAAGGCCTCCCCTTAATCCCTGGGCCTGTCTGCCACCCTAGTCCTCCTCTCCAATCCCCAATCATGTTTTCAAAATGTCCCCTAATTAGGCTTCTCCTTCCATATCCCTGAGGACCAATCACACAGGCTGGTCTGTGAGTGTGGGTAAGTCACAGCGACTCCCTTTGAGTCTTAGTTTCCTGTTTGTCATGTAGGAACAAAATCGACAGCACCCTATAGGGTTATTGAGGATTAAATGAAATAGAAGCAAATCTCCCTGGCACATTGGCCCTTCTGCCTCCTCTCTGTGGCTACCTGCACCTCTACACAAAAACCACTGGCAGTCTGCCCAGCCCAGCTTCAGGCCTCAGGCTGCCAGACTCTCGGGAAACAAAGGAAATTCCCTCCCCCAGGGAAAATAGGGAGGAGGAAGGATCTAATGTAAAGGCCACAGAACGTGGCTTGCCAGTTGGACGAGTTGGGGTGCACAGCCTTTAGGGATCTAGGTCTTTCTCTAGCCAGTCATGTGGCCTTTGGACAAGTGCTTTTCCTTCTCCATGCCTGAGTTTCGTCCCCTGTGAAGCAGAGCACTGTACAGACAGGAGAGACAGTGATTAAGGGCGGGGGTCCAGTGATTAAGCAGGGCCTGCGAGTTGCGTGGGTACAGGGCCAGAAGCTGCTGCTTCCAGGGGGTGGACACTTATGTGGGACCCAGGCAAAAGACCCCCACACCAGACCCACATAGTCCTCAGCCCCACTGTGATGGCTTTTTTCTCTTGCCAGTCAACTGTCTGCTTTTCTGGAGCAAAAAAAAAAGTCTTACTCTTGCTCTGGGGTCTCTTATGAGAGAAATACCCCAATTCATTTCTCTCCCCTCCAAACTCTATATCCTCTCCCTCAGGGGCATTCCCAGAACACATAGCCAGCCTGAAACCCCTTCTCCTTCCAGCAGAACTCCAGCATTCGAGTAAACTCTTGGAGGCAAAGGCCACAGCCTGCATCTTCTTTATGGATGAGGCTGGCCCAGAGTAATCACTCAGGAAACCATTATTGGTTAAATCTGTACATGTTGGATTGGTTCACAACTGTTGAAGTTTCTGTTAGCTAAATATTTAAAGAATTAGAAAACCCCACAGGAGAGTCCTAACATCCCACAGGGGACAAGAAGCCCCAGTGGCCAGGGACCTAATCTCTCCCTTCTTGTAACCAGGATACATACAACCTCTGCCCCAGCAGATGGTGACCAAGCTACCTCCACTCAGACTCCTTGCTTCAGGCCATGAAACTGTAATTTCAGACAGTGGGACAGGGTAGCGCAGAGGCTAAGAGCCAGGGCTTTGGTGTTTGGATCCTGGCTCAGTCACTTACTAGCTATGTAACCCCAGGCAAGTAACTGGGGTATCCTGTCCTGAATCCTGATTTCCTTTTCTTTAATAATATAGAAAATACCCATTTTGATCAGCAGTTGTGAAAAGCAAGAAAAAAATGCTGGTAAGTCATTAAGGCAGTGGCTGGCACATAAGGCTAAATAAATTGAGGCTCTGTCAGTACATATCATGAGACTTGACCCCTGACTCGCTGAGCCCACTGCCCGGCATCACCATCCACTTCCCTTCCCAGCCTGCTGTGTTCACTCTTGCCTTTTTCTTCTGCAGAATGCTATATACAAAGAAAGCTGTCATGGGAGGAACAACTGTTTAGAGACAGAGGGTGAAAATTGGGACAGGGAAGAGTTAACCCTTCCTTTGGCAGCCCATCTAGCCCCTACCTGGTTCACCATTCCCAGGCAGAGGAGCCCCAAGGGGAGCTCTGCTTTCTAGGGGACATAGGACACCAATCACATTCATGTAGGTGAATTGAAATGGTGAACCCAAACCACTCCTATTGTATATTCTGAACTAGGCATCAAAAGGCTGCTGGTGTTTCTTAACAAGTCCCAGTGGAGGGGAGCCAGATTACATGAAAATATAGGATTTCCCTAAATTTTAATTTCAGTTAAAGAACAAACAACTTTTCAGTATCAGTATGCCCTGCACCATGCAATATTTGTGATATGTTATTTATTTTGAAGTTACATACTTAATGGAACATTTTACATTTTTACCTGGAAACTCTACCTAGGTAGTCCTACCCAAGGGTGCAGAGAAAAGATTAAAGTGTTCCCCTTTGGGCTATTTCCCACAACCTACCGGCCTCACCAGTATTCTAAACAGCCACCTAGAAACATCTCCCTTCAACGCCCAAGCAGAGCAAGTGGGCAAAGAAGGAGCTTCTTCCTTAACTGCAGAGTCCAGTACCTGCCTTGTCAGGGTGCCCAGCACTATGCCAGGCCACCACAGGTGATGGAAACAGCTTCCCTCCTTCATTGCTGGAGCTCCAGTACTGGGCCCAGAAGCAGGTGTGAACATGAGGGTGTCAGGTCAGCTTTGTCTGGGCAGGGAGCTTCCTAAGAGCAGAATAGCTGAAGTTGGGGTGGGAAGGTCACTGCTGTCCACTCCATGGGGCTATTGTAAAGATCAAATGAGAAGGGCTGGGATTGTGGCGCAGTGGTAGCTGCTCGCCTAGCACACGTGAGGCACTGGGTTCGATCCTCAGCACCACATAAATAAAATAAAGATATTCTGTCCACCTACAACTAAAAAAATAAATAAATATTAAAAAAAAAAAAAAAAGATCAAATGAGAAAATGGCCAGGGATTAGTTTTGCAAATCCCTGGACAGCGCCCACATTTTGATGAAAACCCCTGTGTGGTTATATGTCCATGTACCGCGGGGCTTCATAGCCCTCACTCTGCCTTAGGACACAGCACAAAAAGTCAGAGCCCCTGGACACTGGACCATCAGTGACTAACCTCTGTCTAGCACTGGTTTGCCAAACATGCACATTTACCCCCTCTAGAGCCCTTACCACAGCCTCATGAGGGGAAGGCGGATTGGGGACCATTTCGCAGAGGGTGGTCAGAGTGGCCTGTACTGGGTCCTGCCTCGGAGGTGAGGCCTGGTCCAAGAGGCTGCGGGTCGGGTCCCACTGGTGTGGGCGGCGGCGCCCTGCCTACCTTCTGGGCCTGTTGGATCATCTGCCTGACCACCTGCTTGAGGTGGGGTGCCTTCTCCTCCTTGGGGGGATGGGTGAAGAGAGTGACACGGCTCACGCCGCGGTAGAAGCCAGCGTTGGTCCAGCCCAGGTCCAGAGGGGGCACCTCGGTGTCAGAGCGGTCCGGCCAGTAGGCCAGGGACTCGCAGGGTTCAGCGGGGACCTTCGCCGGGACCTTGGCCTTGCTCTTGCTCTTGCCCCGGACGGCGAGGGCGGCGGCGGCGGCGTCCTCGTAGGGGCTCCAGGCGGTGCACAGGGCCTGGCGCTCCCGGCTGGAGAGGAAGTCCCGCAGCCGCTCCTTCTTGAGCCGCTCGCGGTAGGCCTGCTCGCCGCCGCCCAGCAGCGCCTCAAGCGCGGCCCGCCGCCGCTCGCAGTAGTAAAAGGCGGCCTGCGCCTCGGTCACCCTCTGGTTCACGTGCGCCTCGTCCAGGCAGCTCAGCTGGGACTCGGCCATGGCGCGCCGGCCCCGGGCCCGGCCCTTGCCGGGGCGCCGAGGTCCCACCGCCTCACCTGGAGCCTCCGAGGGGCGGGGCGGGGCGCCTCACCTGGCGCAAGGTCGGCCTTGGCCCGCCCCGCGGCCGCGAGGGCCAATCCGTGAGGGCCACAGCGAGGGCGCGGCCGTCCGGCGGGGCGGGGCCGCCGCGCCCACCGCCCCCGCCCGGCTCGCCCGGCCCTCGGGGTTTTCCAGGGGACGCGGTCCCGGCTCAACCCTGGTGGAGTGCGCAACCCGGGTTGGGGGCCTCAGAGTGGAAAGAAACCTGGAGCGCGGTCGAAGTTAGACCGACGTGCAGCCTTTGGCTCACGTCTGCCACTCGTTGCTGACCCTTGGATGAGGGAGCGGTCGCCGACCTAACCCTTCCCACTGCCAGCTTCAGCAGACGTGTGGCAGTTGCGCGCTCATTTTTCGTCCAGGTAGGGCCAACAGCACGCGTTCTGGCCTGAACGCCTTTAGGGCCTCTGACCTGACCCCTCTGGCGTTGAGGGGCCTGGGGTCCTGCTGCTGAATGGAATTGCGACGGCCATGCTGCGTGGGGTGGGGATGGTGAGGGAAAGCAAAATGCTAATGAATTCATAGTTCCCCGCCCACGCATCCCAGTTCTGAGATCAGAGGCCTCCTGGGCTTTCAGTCCCACACCTTCACTACAAAAAATTAAAAAGAACAAAATTTAAAAAACAAAAAGAACCTACCAAACAGAAAGGATGTAAAAGGATGAACTTGTCCATTTTAATTTGAAGTGGTGTGCACATGTGTTTCTGTGTGTGTTTGGGCAAGATAGGCTGCCAGAGACCTGATTACTATATTAGTGATGCAAAATGTATGTTTGAGCTTAAGGAAGGAAGCCACGCATAGAGACACTTGTGTGCGTCGAGCACACACACACACACACACACACTACCAGTAGCAGCAGCATTAGCTCTGCTGTTTCCCATTGGATTAAATACAATCTTCTTAGTCATTAACATATTATTTTGTTCGTGCACTGCTGTACAATTTGATTCTCCACATTCAAAATATTTTCAGATCATAGCAACCCAAGGTTCACATTTCTCTCATTTTATAGCAAAGCATCTTGGAGCTGGAAGGAGCTTTAGAAACTCGTCCAACCCCTTCATTTCACAAAGGAGGAAATTGAAGCCTAGAAACAAGTGCTTTGCCCAGGAGAGGCAGAGCTTGGGGACTGTGCAGCTCTCGTTGTCTGGGAGGTCTTTCCTCTACGGTGTGACCACCTTGCCCTTTTTACTTTCCAGGGGATGTGAAGAGGTCAAGTACCATTTCAGGGCCTTCCTTTGATGGTATGAAAAAAAAAATGAGGGTTAGATTTTCAAACATCTGCAAGTCTTGTGACCATAGCAGTTCTGGCACCCTGTGCCAGCCCAAAGATTGGGGATAGTGAACAGCAAGTGCATGGTGCCTGTCACCTCACTTTGTCCTTTGCCACTCTTGGGAATTAGAAGGCTTTACTCCTGGTCATACTCCACTGTTAAGTACTATAGGCAAATTCCATCTTTAGATGGGAGAGCACTTAGTTTGTTTTCTAATGAATTGAGGCCCTACAAGATGCCAGACTTTGTGTTCTGGGGACACAGAGGCACTCAGGTCAGTGGGAGGGACAGACAGGAAAAACAAAGCAAAGGAGGATAGTACAGGAGTGATGAAAATACTTTAATAAATACAGTCAAATGTTTGGGAAGCAATTTGGGTCAACAGACGTACTCAATGCCTACTATATGTACTGAACATAGTTTGTGCTCAGTACATATTTCTTAAAGAAAAAATGCGTTAGGGTCAATGCGCAGGTATATGCGCAGGGAGCTATGGGGAATATGAAGAAAGAAGCCATTTATCTGCCCAGTGGGATATGGATAAGATGGGCTTCGCCCAGCAGGAAGGGATTCTGGGTGGAGCCTAAAAGAAGAAGAATCCAAGGTGGGGAGAGGGAGCTAGGATGGGTATGGTCAGAGCATCATGCTAGTGCCAGGCACATGTGGGTTCAGTTCAAGTTACCACCCCTTTCAGAGCCTCAGTATCCTCATCTGTAAACAGGATAATGGTGCTGACCTCTCTTGACCTCCCAGATTGTTACAGGGGTTAGAAGAAATCATGCATTTGATTTAATTATTATCCCTGTCTGACTTGTAGAAAGTGGTTTAGAGCCTGTACATCCCATGCCTTATAGCCACAGGTTAAAATGCAGCTTCTGATGCAGAAGATCTGCCACCTGAGATTCTGCATTTCTGGCAACCCCCAGGCTATGCTGGGAGTGCTGCCCCACAGACTGAGCTTGGTGTGGCAAGGATTCCAGAGCTGGGTAAATAAGAGCACGGACTTCCATCGTGTAGGTCCTGGAATGGACTCTAGCTTTTCCAGTATTAACTATGTGTCCCTTGGAGAGTTATTTCTCCAGCTAGAGACTTGGTTTCATTGTCAGTGAAATACGGGCAGTAATGAGCCCCACCTCACGGGATTCTTTAAGAAGGGGAAACATGTTACTGGATATGCACCACTTTGCAAAAGTTCTCACACAGGTAGCCCTGAGTGTTAAAGTGTAGGAAAGTGGGACTAGAAAGAGAAGGACATTGGGGCCAAGTTGTGAGGACCTTGACTTTAGATCTTATTCTGTAGCTACAGGGGAGCCACTGAAGTTTCAGAGACTGATAGAACCATTAAAAAATAGAGTGGCAATTACTATGGACCAAGCACGACATAGTTTCTAATTTAAATGAGCTATGAATCCTATTAGAAAAAGTATTACCCTCATTTTACAGGTGAGAAAACAAACAGGTAGGTTTGGTAGCTCACTTTTGGTGACACAGTTAGTAAGTAGAAGAGAGAGAATTCAAACCCAGACCATCTGACCCCAGAGCCTGTCTTCCTACTCACCTTGCTGCATTGCCTTAAACAAGAATGTTAGAAAGCGATAGTAGAAAGAGAAAATATTTGCCTTGCTAAACAGTTTGTTCATTCAATAAACATTTGCCATGTGTCTAGTGTGGTGTTGAGGGTTAGGAATCATTCATCCATTTACCAATTGAGCCTTACTTAGCACAAGGACCTGTTCTAGGTGCTAGGGGTGCAACTCTGAGCGATACTGCATCCACTTGGAGCTTACATTGAATTTGAATGATTTAAACGTGACTTTTGCTCTTAATGGGTGCAAATGTTTTGTGACATGGAATTGGATAGAAGGCTAATGGCAAAGTAGAATATTTCAGAAACAATTCACGTTAGAAAAGATCTTTGCTAGATCTGACAGGAAACGCACGGTGGTCTTTTTTTTTCATACTCACCTTTACATACCAATGACTGACTTATCCAACCCACATTTTTGAGAGGTTTATGTGTACAAGATAACATGCTTGCCACTGAGAAGAAAAGAGACATAACTGGTGACTCCCTTAGTTTAGCTGGAAGTCAAATATAGCAAAGGACAGGGCACGTGGCTTAGTGACGGGGCTCTTGCCTGGCATGTGTGAGGTCCTGGGTGCCATCCCCTACCCGGAAAAAGAAAACAAAACAGCAGTCTTCACAAGGCAAGGTAATAAGTGGCACACTGACATTCACAAAGGTTGCAGACCAAGGAGGCATTTAATGTACAATTATCTAATTGGACCCGGTCTCTCCAGGAGCCCCCATCTGTTAAAGAAGACTTTGGAAGGAATTATTGTGAGGTGTTATGAAGGAGTCAGCTGAGATTAGAAGGCGAGATGTGTGCTCAAGGTTGTCTGCTGCTAGCTGGATTCGCTGTCGGGCATGTTCCTGCAGCCTGGCCTGCCCCCTCCACCCACTCCCCAGAGCCAAATTCCGTGCATTACTATTGCAATATTTTAAAAACCCAACTAGAGGCAGATTGATTTCTTTGAGGTCCAGGCCCTACAGATTAAGTTTGGCAATTTAGCTTAATCTGGGCCCAGGGACACTCCTTGAGGTGGTGACACCCTGTGAAAGCTCCTGATCCTCTACTGGTCCCTTGGTTCTGAGTCTGGAACTCCCCGCAGTCAGGTGGTTTCATTTCCAACTTCAGAGGCCACCTTGCCTAAAGTGACCGTCACCTTCTGAGAACTCCTACCTGCTCCAGCAAGTCCCTCTGGCTCCCCTCTCATCTCCTCCTCCCTTCCTCCCGGGGACACCATCAGGGCACTTGGCTCTTATTCACCTTCCTCACACCCTCCGCCGTGCTCGCTGCAGGCTGAGTGTTCGGTGAGGATATGACACCTTATAGTTAGCATTAATTGTGGCTGTTCATCCCCGCACACGTCTATTTTCCTAGGCCTTCCTGTATAATTTGAGTCCCAAAATAGCCCACCTCATGATATATTCTTAGATAAGTTTCCAGGGGTGACTTTTTCCCCCTTCTGTAACCATTTGTCATGAGTGCCTGTTATGAAACTTTGGGGCCTCTCTCATACCTCTGTAAAAATGTTCCTTACTTCTGTTCCCAGAGAGGGTGAGAGGTTGCACCTGGCCAGGAGAGGCCCAGCTTCTCGGACCCAGCAAGTGGAGCAGCCTTCACGGGCCACTCGACTATCCCAGGAGATGAATACACAGAGGCCTGGCACCTGCCAGTTTGCAACTTACTTGGGGCTTTTGAATATCCATTTGATGACTCCTTATTGAGCACTAATTATGTAGTAGGTGTTTCCTGCCCCCAGACCTTCCAGACAGAGGTCTTTGTTCTATCTTCCCTGACACCTCGCGGCCACTCTGTGTTCTCTAACACAGTGTATTTCTCCGTCCGCCCTGCCACTCTATCTCCTTCATCCATCTTTACGTGATGGTGTCCCTCGGGGTCCATTCTCGGCCCTTCCTGTGCAATCTCCTGTGCTCAGATGACTCCTGCACTTCCATCTCAACTCCAGAAAGCTCCCCTCACCTCCATATCAGTGTCTCAGGCTCCCTGCTGGTCACCTCCCCTTGTGTCTGCCACAGGCACCTTCAACACAATATGTTCCAAAAGGAAACTGACTGCCCCTCCCGCTGTTCCTCTTGGGTTTCCCACCTCCAGAATGGCACAGTTGTCTCCCCTCCACCATCTTGCCCAAGTGGGAGACATGGACTCGTTTGGATGCTCTTTCCCCACTATCTCTACCCTGAATTATTGCAAGAGCCTCATAACAGGTCACCCTAACTGGAGTCTTCCCCTGTCCAATCCCTTCTAAGAGGCAAATATAACTGTTATTCCCCTGCAGAAAACTCTTCCAAGGCCCATTATCGAAAGGGAAAGCCCAAGCACCTTGAAGCTATTTGTGATCCAATCATGCTGTGCTTGCTTCTTCCATCTTGTTCTCCCCTTCCTTGGCATGGCCTGTCTTCACTGGGGCTCCCTCTGGGAAATGCTCTTCTCTGCCATCCACCAGTGACTCCTCTGAATCCTTCAGTCTTTAGCCTGGGGTCACCTCCTCTGCAGTCTTTCCTGGGCCTCCAAGTGTGGGGTAGGTAATTATAATTCCCTTGAGGGGGAGACTGTCATATTTGTCATGGTGTTCCCTGATTTTTATACCCTAACCACTAGACTTTCACCCCAGTACCCTCTCCCTCACATCTGCTTTACTTCAAACTGACCAGGACTTTCTTCTTAAAACAAGTTAGCATTTTCTCTCTTCCCTGGTCATAAAGTATGAACCGAAGAACAGGAACCTGGAATACAGAAGGTAACCCAACCAAACCTGAGTCTTTTCAGCTGTTGCAGTGTGACTCTGTGTAGGTGTGGGGGGTGATAGGATACATAGTGCACATCTTTGATCATCTGTAAAGTTGAAGAGGATTTCAGCATCTATCCATGTCCTCCTGCAGGCACAGACCAAAGGAGGCCCTTTCTCCAGCTGATGGGGAAGAGAGACCAGGATCGGGAAGGGAGAGGTTTTGATGAAGCTGCCTAGGAAGAGGCCAGGTGTCGGCACTTTTCCTGACTGGAGACCCCTCCCCTGGGTTGCTTGTTCATCATGTGCTCCCGCACAGTGCTGACCCCAAGCAAGAGCTCATCACTGAAGACGTGACTGGCCATTAGCTTGAACACTACTCTCTGGTCCTTCCTACCTCTTGCTCAGACTCTTCCTGCTGGTTGAATATCAGAAAAGGATTCCTAAGGGTGAAGTAGATGGACTAAGACAACCTAAGGTCCTCAACCAGAGTTTAGTCCCTCTCAAGTCTCACCAAACTCAACTTATGTCATTTCTTGCCTAAGAAGGGTGTAGGATCAGTGTCTATTTAGTGTCTGCCATCTGCATGCATCTTATGTTATAGAGATTTCTGATACGATCATTTCATCTTCATATTATGTATTACAACCTACATGTGGTATAACTAATAAAGCTAAAGCTGAGAGAGGATTAGCAACTCAACCAGGGTCACACAACTGAGAATTTCAACCTAGGTCCTCTTGCTACAAGTCCACAGGATCCAAGGGTCAGATGAATTATACGATAGAACTGTCCAACATAGTCAATACTGGCCACATGTAGCTGTTTAAGGTAAAATTAAATAAAAGTAAAAATTCAGTTCCCCAGTGCTCACTGGCCAAGCATAGCTAGTGCCAGCCTCAAACATGTGCATTTTTGTAGGAAGTTCCTTTAAAGAGCACTGTCAGAAACTTAAGAGCAGGAAGATCTACTAGAGGCCTGAGAAACTGGGAAGGTTTTTCCAGCAAGGTGGACCTAAATCAGGCTTTCAAAGGTTTAGAGACTTGGAAGAAAGATAGAGAGTTTTAATTAGATCATGGAGGAGCAGGAAAATCATGTCTGGCTCTAAAGCAGACCTGGGAATGTTGAATGGATGAATGAGTGAGAATTAATAAATGAATGGATGGATGGATGGATGGATGGATGAGTAAATGAATACATAAATGAATAAATGTAATATTCAAGGCAAGTGTAGACTAAACCAACCTTTGGGTCATGTTGTGTGCATATGTGTTATGGTTTGGGTAGGAGGTGTCCCTCAAAACTCCTGTTACTGAAAGTATATTCAGAGGTAAATATTCAGTGATTAGAGTATGAGAGCTGTAACTTAGTCCATTCTAGTTTGAATGGGCTGCCTGGGTGGTGACTGTAGGCAGGTGGGGTGTGGCTGGAGGAGAAGGGTCCCTGGGGGCCTGTCCTGGAAGGATGCATCTCCCCTGTGGTCCCTTCCCTGCCCTCTGCTTCCTGGTCCCACCATGAGCGGAGCAGCTTTCCTCCACTGGGCTCTTCCCTCATGATATTTCATCTTGGGCTCAGAGTAATGGGGTTGGCTGTCTAGGGACTAAAACCTCTGAAACCCTGAGCCCCAAATAAACTTTTCTTCCTCTGAATTGTTCTTGTTGGTCATTTTGGTCACAATGATGCAAAAGCTGACAAACAATATGTATGTCACAATGTGTGTGTAAAAATTCATGATGTGTGTGTATATATGTCAGAATATGTACACACGTGCATGTGTTTCAGGGTTGGGAGAATGACGGGGAAAGGGGATGGGTCAGAACTATGAGTTGCCTTATGGAAGTTCTTGCACCCTGGAATTGCAGGTTGAGTTTGAACTCTGTCAGTGGTTGGAGTCTGGAAGATGTGAGAGCTGGAAATTAGCAGGATAAAAATGGCATTCAAGATAGATGAACCTGGGGGCTGGGGCTGTAGCTCAGTGGTAGCGCGCTTGCCTAGCATGCGTGAAGCACTGGGTTCGATCCTCAGCACCACATATAAATAATAAATGAATAAAATAAAGATCCATCAACAACTAAAAATAAAATAAAAAAAAAAAAAGATAGATGAACCTGGCTGAGATCACAGGGTGGACAGAGAGGCAGGGAGAACCCAGGAAAGACTTTAACAATAGTGATATAGAAAGGAGGTCTGAGACTAGCTGTGTTAGAAGTGAATCCTCTAGCCAGGCATGGTGGCGCAAGCCTGTAATCCTAGCACTTTAGGAGGCTGAGGCAGGAGGATCGCAAGTTCAAAGCCAGCCTCAGCAACGGCGAGGCGCCAAGCAACTCAGTGAGACTCTGTCTCTACATAAAACACAAAATAGGGCTGGGGATGTGGCTCAGTGGTCAAGTGCCCCTGAGTTCAATCCCCGGTACCAAAACAAAAAAGAAGTGAGTCCTCTGAGAGGGACAGGACCTTCTCATCCTCCTCCAGGCAGAAGCATAGGCACAGGGAGCCCTGGAGCAAGCAACCAGGGAGCTGTGTGGGCAGCTCAGAGCTGGCTTCACTGCTGTGAGCTGACCCTCACTGCTGATGGTGAAGTGCCCCCTCCTGATCAATGCCAGAACCAGGAACATTTGGGGACCCCAAAGGCTCTGGGCTGGAGTTATAATTTCCTTGTTGTCTGCTCATCCCTGTCCTTAGGGCCTGGATGTCACATGCCAGAGGCCCTGGCTGTACCCACCACTCTAGGGCAAGGCCAGCAGAGCGCCTGCCAGAGGAGGTGCCACCGGGAGGATAGCGCTGGGTAGAGGGTGGAATCGAGATGCTCTGTGAAGGTGGCCGTTGCTTTGGCCTTGAAGATGGCCAGGATGTGAACAGAGGTAAATAGAGAGAGGGTCTCCAGGTGGAGGGACCTGCATGAACATAGCCACCAAAGAAGGAAAATGCAGGGCAAGGGTCAGAGGTTGAGGGTAGCCCAGGTGATGGCTTCCTCTCTCTGCAGGAGGCAGCTTGGGCCCCCCGAGCTGGGATGGCAAGGGAGGATTTTCCAGTAAAGAAAGTTTCCAATCTGGGTGGGATGCTCTATAAAGTAACAGAGGCCTCCCAAGGAAGCAACCAGGAGGACTGATATCCTGCAGTGGCCCTGGACACTACAGCCCAGCCTGGCACTCTCCCTTCAAGGACAATCCCTTCACTTGACCAACATCTGTTAAGGAAAAAATTGCTCAATGACTGTCCTTAAAGCCTGGCGAGGAAGGCTTGTTCAGGGCCATTGAGATAGGTCCAGGGATCACAGCAGTGGGGGCCTGCAGTTGGGGGAGAGAGGTTGGGCTCAAGTCTAAACACAGCAGAGGCTAGTGGGGATTTATGGGCATGGAGCCCTGTGTGTGTGTGTGGAGTAGGGGGTGTCAGTAGATGAAAATTATCATGAGCAAACATGAAGGGTGAGGGGCATTCAGGCCTAACCAACCCAATAGGATCCTTGTGAAAACCAACCCCCTGGGGGACCGTGGAGGATAAGGAACCCCATCAGGCAGGAGGATGATCCAATATCTAGGACAGGGGTTCTGGCTAAACGGACTGGCAAGGCTTTTTGCTAAAACTGGATTTTACCAGGAAGTGCACAGATGGGCCTCACAGAAGATCCAAGGGCCCGACTCAAATTTGGCTGAGCAAATACTCTTTGTCACACCCTGAGCCCTTTGTCCCTGGCAGGCTGATGTTACAGAGCAGGACCTACCAGGAAGAGGGTGGGTGAGGGGAGGAAGGGAGTTCTCCCAGATTTGACTTACTATGCCAGCAAGTTAAAAGTTTGATAGGTGCAGAGACATCACCTCGAGGAGGGCAGAATACAGGACAGGCAAGTTTCCAGGGAAGGAGACCTTGCAGAAATATGACCTTGCAGAAATATGCCCTCGCTGGGGGCAATGCGGGGGAGGGGGTTTTCTGCCAAAATGGAAGGTAGTTGTGTGTTTGCGTGTGTGTGTGTGCACACACCCATGTGAGCGCTGACCAGGAGAAGTGGGACTCATGGAAGAGTCAGGGAGGTCAAAACCTAGCAGGAGCCTTAGAGAAGGACTGAGCTCCTTCTCTTTTTTGCCTTGTTGCTTGGCCTGGGCCATAGAAATAAAAAGAAGAAGGAAAGCAAACTGTCGTGTCATACCTACCACTTGCTAGACCCTTTACCAAGTGGTTCCCATAATTTTGTTTGCTTCTTGTGACAATTCCGTGCTATTATCCCCAGTTATCTAGATCAGCTCAGAGAAGTCAAGTAACTTGCCCAGGCTCACAGAGTAAGTGGCACAGTCTGCTCTGGGGCCCAGTTCAGTCTGACTCAAAGCTGTGCCTTTTCTGTATCATCTGGAGGAGAAAGTGAATGATTAGAAAGAACAGGAGATGCCCAGGAACACAGCTCAAGGATGGGGCTTTCTCTGTATATCTGGAAGGTTCTAGAATGCACCAGAGCACAGCTGGCAGCTGAGAGAATGATATCACTAGAGAAGTCACCGTGACAGCCCAGTGGTTCTCACTCCCTATGTACAGTGTATGAATTCCTCCCTTCCCCAATCGGGGGGCAGCTCACTGTCCTGTGAGGGTGCAGAATGTTCCCTGAGAGGACAATTCTAGTGTCCTCAGCCACATTCAAACACCAACCTGTCTGCCAAGTCTGTATGGAGGTGGGGAGGGAGCAGGAGTGTCCAAGGCTTAGAACTGGACCTGGGAGGCAGGGTTTGAGGAGGATGGGGACAGACAGACCAGCTGCTGCATGGGAAGGGTCTGCCCTTTCTTCTGAGGTCACGGGAACCTGGGCAGCTGTCAGGATCCAGGGATCAGCACAAGGTCACTGGAGTGCTGAGGGGTGATGCACACAGTGAGGAGGGGCAGCAGCCCCCAGGATATGGAGGCTCAGTGAGTGGACAGGCAGGACAGCAGCCAGTGTTGGCAAACACCACCTGGGTCCTGCACCGGGGATTGGCATGAGCGAGGCAGGGCAAGGAGGAGCTGGGTGCAGCAGAGGACACAGTGTCTGGCCCAGGCAGCACCTCATTGCAGGAATGAGGCAAGAAGGTGGAGTCAGGTCTCAGAATGAAGCCAGGGTCAAGTGGACCCAAGAGGCTTGTGCAGAGGCCCCACACTGCAGGAGTCAAGGTCGCCTCCAGTGACCTAGGAAAGGCTTTGGCATGGCTCTAGCTGGGGGAGAGAGGCCAGTAGAGCTCAAGAGCTTGTAGGCCCCCTCTGATAGGATAGCTCACTGTAGCAAGCTGGGCATTTTAGGAACCTTTGGAAGTCTAGGTTCAGAAAAAGACCTAGGGAGCCCCAGGAGCTTGTGACTGTGGGCTGGCTAATCCCCCGATTCATTGAAAACAACAAAAAACTTTATCCATTCCTTTTTTGCACCATCCCGAGTCATTCCTCACCTGGGAGGGGTCTGAGGATCAGTGTTCATTTAGTGATGTCATCTGCAGTCATCAGAGACTGAGAACAAGAAGAGACCCAGCCCCCTCCTTCATTTTACTGATGGGGAAACTGAGGCCTGGAGGGGTTAGGACAATTCTCTGAGGTCCAAGAGCTCAAGAGAGTGAGGAAGAGTCCAGGCTGCTGCACCCCCCTCCACCAGTACTCCTTTCCTCTGCACCCCCACCCATCTGGGCTCACCATGGTAACTAAGTCTCCTCTAGCGTGGGAAGCAGTTACCTAGCAACTCCTCATAACCAGGTCAGAGCCGGGGGAGCAAGACATCATGTGCTGCCTCTCTGGGGAATTCAGACATGTAGAAATGGGATTGCCATAAATGACCTTGCACAGAGTCCTACCTGGGTGTCCCTGGGTTGGAGCGGGGTAATCTCATGCCAGGATCAGTGAGTTTCTGGGACTATGTATCCCCCAGGGCTGGCTGGGATCTCCATCCCCACAGCAGACACACAGCTTCCCATGGGCAGCATGGAACTTGTCCCGCTGACTTGCTGGTGTGGATGTGGAATCCATGGAGGAAGGCTGATGGCACTGGGTGTGTCCAAGTGTGTTCACATAGGCATTCCCATTTGGGGCACTGCCTTCTTATTCCTTAATTATCTCAGGAAATGTTTATGGAGTAGCACTCAAGTCTGCTTCTTCCTGTGGGCAGAGCCCTGCCTGGCCCCCAGGTCCTGCCCCCCTGGCAGGGTCCTGCCCCCTGGTCTGAGTCAATGATGGCACGCACGCTCATTCTCTAGGAGATGGTTTAGGAATGGCATGCGATCCAGTCTTGCAGCAGGGTCCGGGGAGTGAATGCTGAAGGGCTTCTGGGAAAGGTTTTGCTCACTAACTGAAGTTGGGAGTGAACGTGCCTCTTCATTAGACACGGCTATGTCTGCACGTGACGTCGGGCCCTGTGGCAGCCACTGCAAAGAGACACCACAGATGCTGGAGGACAGCATTGCTGAGTTACTGAGTTAAGCAAGCCGGGAACTGCCCTGCGTCCGGACACCTTGTTCTGGGAGATCACAAACTCCTCATTGTTGAAGCTGCTTTTGGTCCAGCTTCCATTTCTCACCTGAGGCTCACTTACTCTCCACCAGTCTGAGTGGCCATGCAGTAGATGTCTAGACAAATCTTGGAATAAAAGATAAAGAATGCAAGGAAACAAACGACTCTCCTTCTGAATAAATCAAAGATCTGACTCTTCCATTCTTGTGGGTTGGACTCAACTCCACCGGCAGCTGTATGGCCAGCTTCCAGCAAGTCTGATGAGGCTCCCCCCGGGAGAGCCTAGGCTTCCCTGCATCCCCACGTCTGGGACATCATGTTCAGCTCCCATCTGCTCCCGAGAGCCAGCTGTGCAGTCTCTTCCCAGCTTCGAGTTTGGTGATGTCATATTGGTAGCTTGAAGACAGCCATGGTGGGAGTTGCTCTTTTAAAAGTAAACTTTTGGGTTTTTGTTTTTAGAGCAGTTTTAGGTTCACAGCAAAAAGGAGCAGAAGGTACAGATGTTTCCCAGATCCCCCTACATGCAAAGCCTCCCCACTGGCAGCGTCTCCCAACAGAGGGGTGTATTTCTTACAACTGATAAACCTACACTGACACATCATAATCACCCAAAGTTCATAGCTCACATCAGGGTTCACTCTTGGTATTGTACAATCCCTAAATTTTAAAAATGTACATAATGCACCCACCATTATGCTCCATCCCCAGTAGCTTCACTAAAAGTGCTAAAAAGTGCCCAAAAGTGCTCTGTGCTCTGCCTATTCACCCCTCCCACCCCAATCCTTTGGCAGTCCTCTGATCTTTATACTGTCTTTATAGATTTTCCTTTTCTAGAATGTCACAGAGTTGGAATCCTACACTGTGTATGTAGCCTTTTCGGGTTGGCTTCTTTCACTTCGGGATTTGCATTTAAGATTCCTCCATGTCTTTTCCTGACTTGATGGTTCATTTTTTTAAACCATCCTATTCCATTGTCTGAATGCACCACAGGGTGTCTATACACCTACTTACTGAAGGGCCTTCTGGTCCTTCCAAGCTTTGGCAATTCTGAATAAAGCTGCTAAAATGTTGGTGTGCAGGTGTTGTGTTTGTGTGGACTTACATTTTCAACTCCTTCGAGTACATGAGGAGGAGCGTGTTGCTGGATTATATGGTGAGAACGTGTTTAGTTTTTTTTTTTTTTTTTTTTTAATAGATGGACATGATGTCTTTATTTTATTGCTTTGTATGTGGTGCTGAGGATCGAACCCAGGGCCTCACGCATGCAAGGCAAGCGCTGTACCACTGAGCTACAATCCCAGCCCCACGTGTTTAGTTTTATAAGAAACTGCCAAACTGTCCTCCAGAGCAACTGTACCATTTTGCATTCCCACCAACAATAAACCTGTGTTCCCGCCTGTTGCTTAACAGTTTCACCAGAACTTGTTGCCATCGATGTTTTGGATTGGGGGAATTTTGATAGGTGTGTAATGTTATCTCATTGTTGTTTTAATTTGCAATTCCTTGCAGACATATGATGTTGAGCTTTTTTTCATATGTTTCCATTTGCATATCTTCTTTGATGAGGTGTCTGTTTGGGTCTTTTGCCCATTTTTTAAACCAGATTGTATTTTCTTACTTTTGAGTTTTAAGGGTTCTTCGTGTATTTTGGGTAATAGTCCCTTTTCAGGTTTGTCTTTTGCAAATATTTTCTTCCAGTCTGTGGCTTATCTCCTCATTCTCTTGACACACAGAATTGACAAATAATACAAACCAGGGTTTTGTCTCAGAAAGTCAATGGCCAAACCTTTACTAGCGCACAGCTGCCTCCATGCATCAACCACTGAACTGGTCTAGTGGCGGGAGGCAGACAGATCACTGACTATAGAATGGTGTTCTGAATACTGAGAAGAACAAGGTCAGCCACAGCACTGGGGTGGCTTCCGGTGGAGACTTTGAGTCCTGAGCTAAGTACTTCAAAGTGAGTGACCATTGTCTGCACCCAGGCTGCCCACTAAGGTAACTACTAACCGCATGTGTCTGTTTCACTAACTGCATGAGCCACATTTTAAGTATTCAGTAGTCACACGGGGCTAGTAGCAGGGCAAATACAAACTTTTTCACCAACTCAGAAAGTTATATTGCACAGTACTGGTTTAAAACAAATAAACAAACAAAAAAATGGGAGGAGGTATCCCAGGCAAAAGGAATAGGATGAGGGAGACTTGGAGGTCTGAGACCCCATGAGTCATTCTGGGGCCACAGGTAGTTCAGAGGAACAGAAGTTAAGTGTGCTTGGGAGCAGAGATCTGGGAGATGTGACTGAACAAACAGGCAGCAGCCAGGTCACAAAATACTTTTAGTGTGAAGCTAAGGAGTTTAAACACCAGCCTGAAAGCTATGGGGAGCCCCTGAAGGATTTGAACAAGAGCCTGATGTCATCCGCTTTGCATGTTAATAAGATGTCTCTGGCAGCTGGCGGAGGCTGGATTAGAGGGGCCCAGCCAGGAGGCCAGGGGACCACTGTGGAGATTACTGCAGTTGCCTGGGAGAGAAGTAGATGAGGCGGTAACTGGTGTGGCCATGGATAGGACAGAGTGGAGAGAAGTGAAGGACCCCATGACTGTGTCGGACCTCTGGGAGGTGATTTGTAAAGACGTGTTGATTTAATGACTGAATTATAGCTGAGTCCAGACTGTACAGCCAGGCCCCTGAGTGTTATCTATGGCACAGATGAAGTGGTGTGGGATGTTTTTTTTCAGCTGAAGGAGAAAGACTTACCAGGATGCGAGAGGGGAGACACAAGAGAGATGGAGGGGAAGGCAGGCATCCACTGTTCTGTCTGATGGAGAGAGGACTCAGGAGAGAAGGGAACCAGTTGCATTCATGGAAATCATTGAGGGATGCTGGGCCATGTGGCGCCTTTCAGAGCTGGGTGCAAGCCACCCTCCAGCCTACACCTTCCCCAGTCATTCTGCTGTGTGGCCAGCCGGGCAGATTTGGTATCCTGAAGGATGAGGCTGCTTCCCCTGCAGACTAATGTAGTGCACAGCAGATGTGCAGCATCAGGGAAGTGTCACCAGCAGGGATGTGCAAGACAGTAGGACACGACCCCAAGAAGAAGCGTGAGCAGACCGGTGCCCAAACATGTGAGAGACACCAGCCTCCCTCTTCGGGACCCTCAGAAGTCCTGAAGGAGAATCTGAGGGCAGAGGCTAAAATTGCTATAATCTGACCATCGTCATTAATATCACCTTGTTTGTGTCTGTGAGTCTGTACAGCCCATGACGTTTGGGTTATAGAATGAGTGAACAGATGAGAGGAGGCAGGTTTCGTTTGTTCATTCGTTAGACATACATTTATTCAGGCTCCATGCTGTGCACCAGGGGAGAGGCCGGGGCGGGCATACAGCGGTTTACAAAACAGCTGATCCCTGCCCCATGGAGCTTCCAGTCTAACAGTCAGATGACTCAGTCTAGCCACATTTCTGTGCTGTTTAGGAAAACATGGGATTTGAGGTATAGTCTACAGGAAGGCTTGTTTTAGATGAGGGGTCAGGGAGGGACTATTTGAGGCTGTGACATTTAAACCCAGGCATGATCAAGAATTTGCAGATAAAGAACAGAGGATGTGCATTCCAGGCAGAGAGATCTGCAGGTGGGACAAATCCTGGGCCATCTGAAAGTTGAAAGAGGGCTGGTGATCAGGGGTATGGAAGCAAGAAGATGGGGACAGACACAAGAAGAGGCTGGAGAAGGACCCTGGCAGAGGCCAGGCCTGTCCGGGGCACATTAGGACTTTAGGTTCAACTTTAGGAGCAGTTGAAAGGAGAGTGATGGGGTCAGATTAATTTATTTTACAAATACCACTCTGGCGGGTTAGGGCTGTAGCTCAGTGGTACAGCACATGCCTCACATGCGTGAGGCACTGGGTTCAATCCTCAGCACCACATAAAAATAAAGATATGTGTCCATCTATAACTTAAAAAAAATTTTTAAAAATATCACTCTGGCATCTGCATGGAGAATGTACTGGGGGCAAGAAGCAAGGCAGGGAGGAAAGTGTGGAGGAAGACATAGTTGCCTAAGAGGGACAGGAGGCTGGCATGGCTGTGGTGATGAAGTGGAACTTGAAAAAAAATTTATTTTTAAAAAAGAATTGAGACAATAAAGTTTTTTCACACTCTGGTCTTGGTACAGACAGGCAGAAATGTTGACTTTAGACAAGGCAACGGGCAAATATTTTGACAGTGATAATCTGTCCCTACTGTGGGGTTCTGCTTTGGGTTGTCTGAGATCCAATGATGTCACGGAGGCCAATGTGCCTGTCTTGCTTATCGCCCCCCCCATGTGATGGATGTCAATTTTATGTTTAAAGATTTCCTAAGAAAGCTTTCGCAATGTCTTCTGTAACTTCTGCTCATGTTTAAAACAATTACTGTTAGGAAATTCCTGTTTGTCCGAAAGGTTTTTGATTCCTGATGGAGACGAAGATAAGTCACTGGGCTGTCAAAAATGGATGATGTCATAATGACAGCTCTGAATCGGGTCTGTCCTGAAGCCAAAGTGATGTATTCATTACCAATGAAGAGAAATGACTGAATATCCTCAGAAAAAGAATCCAATTTGATTTTTCTAGCTGTTTAGCTCACTGCCAAGTTCTCTGCCCTTGCTGCTTGCTCAAGTGTGGACCCAGCCCGCAGCACCTGGGAGCTTGTTAGAAATGCAAGACTGAAGCGGCATCTGCATTTTAACAGGATCCCCAGGCAAATTGTAGGCACTTGAAATTTTGAGAAGCAAGGGCCTGAGATCATCCTGAGGCCATCTGAAAGTGGGTGGGCAGTGGCGGGTGCCAGATCATTGGAATGCCATGAGCCTCAGCAAGAGGTTAGCAAAACCCAACTGGTTGAACTGGAACTGGTTTTTCTCTGGAAGTTCCCTGCTCCTAAGTCACGCAGAGCATTGCAGCCCAAACCAGAGACCATGTGCTCCGTGCTGGTTGTGTGGCTGGTGACAAGTGCTGGGTGGACACTCCCCAGGCGCTGAGAAGCTGAGGTAGCAGGGAGGGGGTAGGGGCACAACTCCCCACATGCCCCCTCCCAGTGGCCGAGGAGGAGAGCTGAGCTCCCCCTGCCCCTGTCCCACCCAGTGGGGACAGTGTAGTCCCTGTCTTCTTGGCTTGGTCCCTAGGAGCCCTGTTCTGCCTGTGTGGGAGTGGACTCCCCTGCTTCCTTCTGGACTGAGCCACACTGGTGGGCCGGCAGGTCAACTCGACAGGAACACTCTTCCTGCTCCCTCGATGACCCTTTCAGGAGCCAGACACCCTGTTCCCGGGGTTCTGAAAACTGTGCTCACGCTGCCGGCTCTCCAGGCCAATGCTCCTGCCAGCGCTGGGGTCCTCCCCTTTCCATCTGGGGGCCGGGCCACGCAGACACCGGAGGCAGCCTGGCAAAGCAGAGCCACTTGCTGTGTGGCTGCCTTCTTCACGGATGTCAAGACTCGACATCTAGGCCAGAGCCACACCGTGGGTCTCCGTCTCAACCAGGGCTGGTCCACCCACAGAATCAGACAAGTGGATGAAGTTTGTGGGCTGTTTAAGGCATATGGTTTGCAAATACTGTGAAATCAAGCAATACTTCTGGCTTTTATTTACTGTAATGTAAATAAAAGCACCAGGAGAGTTGATGAGGGCTTCTCAGCATTGGTTCCCCTCCCCCACTTCTTTGCCTTCCTGAGGTGTCCTTGCTCCTACCTTGCTGGGAGTCGCCCTTTCCCACAGGCCTCTGCCCCTCTCTTCTGCACTGGCTGCTTCCCCACCCCCCAACATGCTCACCCTTCCTGTCTCACTTAGCATCTTGCCTTGATCGTGCCTTTGCTTCCAAAGGCTGCAGCCTCTCCTCACTCACATTCTGCTTCCCTGGCTGCTTCCAGGCTATTTTCTCTTCCCTCCCAGTCCCTGCCACAGAGTCCCTTTCTTCCCCTTTTTCTCTAAAGGCAACATGGGGATCAGAGAATTGTAGAATCAGAGTCACGAGGGACGGAGCTTACACTACACTGGCAGTCACTTCTGAGTCAGAAACTCTCTTTCATCATCTAGAGCAAACGGGCTGGGGAGAAGAAACAAAGGAACAGGGGCCCCACCGTGCACCCTCACCAACACCTTCAACACCAACCCTTTCTTTCCTGTCTCAGCCCACAGATGCACATGCGTCCTTACACGTGTGCACATACGCACACACATCAGCACGTGTGCACACACACGGGTGGGCGCACGCTCTCTCCCCTAAGTGCCCTCTGTACAGATGTTTGCTCCTAGGCTCCATAAGGCACTGACCTTCCTCACTGGCCAGGCTGATCTGTTTCACACCCCCAGGGTGAGCACTAGGACACACGATTCTAGTTTGAGGTGACAAGGTGGGACAGGGATAGTGGGGCTCCTCTCCCCAGGTGCAATTCTTGGGAGAAGGGAGGCCTGGAGTGGTCCAACAGTCAGATTGAACAGGGAGCTCATTTCCAAGCCTGCTCCCACCTGGGGTCATATTCAATCCATCCATTGATCTATCCATCCCCAGTCAGCCTTCTCTCGTGGCCACTGGGCAAGGCGTCTTCAAACACAGAAATCGAAACAGAAAATGAGCAGAGCCCCGAAGAGACACCCTGACAGCCAGAAAACAGTGACCCTCAAATTCAGCATGGTCAGCCAAGGCTTCTCCAAGCACTTTACAGAATCTAAGATGCTGCTTCCTTGGTAGCTGGGGAAACCAAGTCACATCCAGGTAAGCCACTGGGAACTATGGAAAATCCCTCCGTCTCCCAGCCTTGACTTCTCACACTATCTGCATTTCTCCATGTTGAAGACGCTCTCTCCAGACATCCCAGGAAAGGAAGGCTATGTGGGGAGGATGCAAGTGGTGGCTGGGCATCTCCGAGAGGCCAGCCTTGCACAGCAGGGACTCTCCCACGCAGCTGCTCCTGAACTCGCCCTTTCGAGCTCCCGCTCAGACTTGCTTGGTGCCCGTGGCAGTGGATCAGCTGCACCTTAAATCTCAACACAGCAGTGCCCCCCTCCCTCCCCGAGGATGGGAAGAAAGATGCCCTGCAACCCTCCAGGTGCGTGGGGCTTGCAGGTGAGCCGCAACGTGCCCCACCATGTCCAGCTCCACCCTGCTGTTCTGCGTCCAACGCTGGGGTGGGGCCTCTGCTTAGCTGCTTTCTGGGAAAATTCTCAAACCAAGGAGGAAGCAGGGACAGCTCTTGAAGTCCCATTTCATTTTCCTGCCCCCCTGACCCACTCCCCCACTGCCTTCTGCGCCCCCTGAGAGGAGCAAAAAAAAAAAAAAAAAAGAAGCACAAATATTCTCCACCTGAGTTCCTTTCCATGTCAACCAACTCAATGGCCCATATTAATCAACCCAATTGCCAATAAATTACTATTATAAAATATTGTGTGGATATGCATATACATGTACACATGTCTACTATACGCATGGTTCTGGAGTTGTGTGGTCCAGCTTTTTTCCCTTGCCCGCTTTCTTGGGGATAGCTTCAGACAGAAAGCTTCTGGTCCTCCCAGACGGGTTCATCTCATCATGGGTGCCACATAATTGGCAGGGAAGAGGCCTAGTTTGTTGTGCAGCCGGCCGGTCCACCAAGATGGGTTGGAGCTATCCAGGACCTCGACCACCTCTCCGCTGTGGAATCCCAGCTCATCATCCTCCAGGGCCTCAAAGTCGTACAGGGCTCTGGCCCACCGCACACGCTGTGGGAGAAGCACAGAGATGCTCAGCAGCTGTGGGCTGGCCAGCTGGCCTTCAAGGCCACCGTTCTGCAAAGAGCATGTGGTGGTTTCTTGAGCCATGACCTCCATGGAGGCTGACCCCTGTGACTTAAAGCAGACCGACATGCACAACCCTGAACAGGAAGCTACCTCCTGTTTTGTTTTTGTGGTGCTGGAGAGGGAAACCAGGGCCTGCTACATGCTAGGCTCACGCTCCACCACGGGACTATACCCAGCCCTGACGCTCGGCACTTTTATTCAGAGATGTTTTTCTCCAAGGCCCACAGGGAGTCTCTAACCACTCTCTCTACATTATGAGGAGGTATTTTTATGTTCTTCAAGTGACATACAGAATGGCAAGCCTTCTGGGTGAGTGTGACTACGTCCTGAGTCAAGACGGATCACAAAGATAAAGGCAGATTTCGCACTGCCAGAGTGAGAAACAAGAAGCCTGGGGACAGGGCTGGGGTTGTGGCTCAGTGGCAGAGCGCTTGCCCAGCACGTGTAAGGCACTTGGGTTCCATCCTTAGCACCATGGGATGGAGCCAAACTGGGAATCCCTGGAGCAGAGTGTGCACGGCTGGATCCCTTTGGCCCCAGGCCCCTGACCACCCCAACTCCCAGCCCTCTTACCCCTGCCAGCTGGAGTTGGGCAGGGTCTGTGTGTCTCCGATGCATGAGGGCCGCATTCACCTCGCTGCCTGCTCCACAGTGCCCGTCGTTTATGTCTAGGCTGCCTCCACGGCGATCCTAGAAACAGAGGCAACAGAGGACCATTACCTACACCAGGGCCATCTCGCACAGGCTCCTCTGAGCCTTGCTGGGGTGCTATCGACACAGCCAGGATACAGAAGTATTTGTTGAGCATGACCATAAACCCTGATGATGGAGAGATGGGGAGGGAGGACAAACGGACCTTAGATTCTGAAGGCCAAAGTGATGGTGGGTTTTGCTTGTTCAGTTAAGAAATATTCACCTGACAAGTCTCGTGTTCTCATGTAAGAAATGTATATGTTCTCTTTCCTTTAAAAAAGAAATATTTATTAGGTACCTACCGCGTGTCTGGCAGTACCAAGGGACTGCCTGGAAATAGAAGGTCTCCTCCACCTTCTATAGAAGGTCTCCACCTCCAAGAAATTCCTATCTAGAGAGGGAGCCTCATGCATTGAAGTGCTAATGATCAGTCAGAAGTGTCGGGGCTGGGATTATGGCGCAGTGGTAGCGTGCTCGCCTAGCACGCATAAGGCACTGGGTTCGATCCTCAGCACCACATAAAAATAAAGTAAAGATATTCTGTCACCTACAACTAAAAAATAAACATTTAAAAAAAAAAATGCGGAGAACCCAGACCCAAAGTTTGGGAAACACATTCTGCAAAAAAAAAAAAAAGAAGTGTCTGGGTCTGCCCGGCTAAAGCAGGGGGCTTCATAGAGGAGGCCACGCTATCACTCCTGCTAAAAGGAAAGCAGGACTGGCCAAGGAAGGGCTCTTTGTTAGAGAGAACAGCTTCTACAAAGCCACAAAGACAGAGAGAAAATGCCGTGGGCCATTCAGGTAGTTTGGTGTGTGTGTTTGCGTAGGGGAGGGGGAGGTAGCAGATGAGGCCGGGGACATAGACACAGGCAGTTCACAAAGGACTTTGTGTGCCCTGCTAAGGAATTTAGAAACGATGCTATCAGACTGTATTGTACACCTCTGTAAGCTGCCCAAAATCCCATCTGGAACAGGCAGGGGATAAATAAATAAGCAAGCTTCCATGGCGGGTGTTAATCCTTTTTTTCCTTGTGGATCTCTGCAGCCAGATGGGTTAAGGGGCATTAATAGATTTGGAATTCTGCTGATAGGAAAATGAAGCAATTGTTCCCTGAGTCTTCTGTGTGAATGTGCGTGTGTGAGTATGTGTCTGCATACACGGGCGTGTGTATCAGGCAGAGAGCCATGTAGTTTACAGACTTCTTTGCCAAGAGCAATGTCCATATTTTGGTCATGGGGTGGGGGCAGGATCTCCTTCATGAGCTCTGTGAGACCCAGGGAGGCTGGGCCAGGCCTGGGATGCTGGAGCCTGGGGGACGACAGGTCCTCCTTCCACCCACTCTCGGTAGATACCTGGTGAAAGTGGTGATGCTGTTGGTATCGCTGCGGCGGGGGCTGCGGTCCCGTGGGGTACTGTGCGGGTGGCTGTTGGTGCTGGTGGTACTGTGAGGGAGGGGGTGGGGGGTGATCTGACAGCTTCCGGTTCATCGAAGGCCGGATTTCTTCTTCCGCAGCCCCACTGAGATGCGGGCTGCCCTGGGACTTGCGCTCCAGGCTGTTGCCTCGGTGACCCTGGGAGAAGGAACAGAGGCGGTGCAGATCCATCCTCTTCCTGGATCTCTTGGCCCTGTCCCATCTTTCTGGAAGCTTCTAGACTGTGCTCACTACAACTCCAAGAAATAGCAGTGGGGTGGGGCTGGGGGCGGCTTAAAAAAAATGGATGGTTCAGATGGCTACATTTTAAAAGTGGCCTCTGTGTTCTCAGGTTTTCCCAGTGTTGAGAGTTCCAGTGTCTGGTTGACAAACTCTTTCCACATGGTGCCCGTTCAATCCTTTTCTAGTGGGTTTGTTTTTCTTGGTGTAATCAAGCTTAAATATTCCATTCTACTGACAAGGCCACCTTTCCTTATCACATGTTGCCACACTGCTGGACATCCTACCCTCCAGATAAGCCCTGCTGTTGACTTTGTATGATTCTGAACTGTCATTTACGACCTGGTGATAGAGACCCAAACAGTAACATTCTAGCAGCACCATGGAAACCAGGCCTGGCGCTGGGCATGTCGGGAAGGAGTGAGGCCTTCCTAATTCACGCTGTTACAAGTCATGAATCAGAAATACTTGTTATTTTTTTTTAAATTGTTTTTTAGTTGTAGATGAACACAATATCTTTATTTATTTTATGTGGTGCTGAGGACTGAACCCAGTGCCTCAAACATGCTAGGCAGGCACTCAAGCGCTGAGCCACAACCCCAGCCCCCAAAATACGTGTTATTTTTATTTAACCAACAGTTACACAGAGCCCTGGGTTTCATATATGCTGGCACTTTACAAATATTAACTCATTTAATCCAGTTTAATGCAATTTTATATTGCCTCTGTTATTCTGAGTGCACATCCCAGTAAGTCAATACCTCTGTCCGTTTCCTGGTTGAAATAATTCACAAGGTCTTGGTTAACCTTTGTCTTCCTTTCTGAACTTCCGTGTGCACTTGGCAGGAACACCCTTTCCTCCTTTGTAGCTTCTCAGCCTTAAAAACAGCCGGCAGCTTAGAAGGGAGGGTTTTCTTTACTTTCCCAGAGCACATGTTGCTTTAAAAGTCTCAATGCCTTTACAAATAACCTGTTTCTAGGACTCCAACAAGCCTAGTCAATGCTTCTTTCTATAACACCTGCCTCTTATAACTGTTTTTTTCCTTTGAAAAATCGTTTTGTATATTGCATGTGTGTGTGTGCATGTGTGAGAATTCACTTACAGGAGGCAGATTACCATCCTCTTAGTATCTACTATAGACTAGATTCTGGGGCAGGCAGGGCTGTGATTGTATGATATTTAATCTTCACACAAGAGTGCAGTGAGGGAGGTACTGATGTTCTCCCCATTCTCCAGATGAGAAAACTGATACTCAGGATGGTTTCTTCATTTAACTAGGTAATACAGGTAATTGGTGGCTAAATCAGGATTTAATTTGGTTCTTTTCTATTAAACAGTACTCTGTTCCAAATAGTTGCAAGAGCAAAAATTCCAGGTCCATTGTTCTCCTCCAGTGTCCCCTGCAACTCACTCCCAGGCCATCAAAAAGCTCCACCTGCTGCTTTACCCTGGAACCCTATTCTCTAATAGAGAGTAGGAGCCCCCACGCCATCCCTGGGCAGCTCCTGAGCTGGACTGGAAATACATTTCAATGTCTGCGAGTGACAGAATTATAGCACCTCACTAAGGAACCTGCAGTCTATTCTCTTACATTCACAACCCCGTGGGAAGTGGGTAGCATTCCTATCCCCATTTTGTAGATGAAGAAACTGAGGATTGGAGAACTTTCCAAAGTCACATAGCTAGGAAGTGTTAAGCTAGGACTAAAACTGAGGTCTGAACACTCTTTTGCTTTTCAGAACACTCTGGGATCTGCCGATCAAATGCATTTTCTCTCGATGGGAGCTCGGACTGCCTAAAATTGCTAGGTCGGAGTTGATGAGGATCTGAATCGTACCTGATCTTCTCGGGTTCTATCCCTCAGGAAGATCTGTTTCTGCTTGGAGATGGATGTTGTCCTGTAGTAGTCCACCAACTTATTTAGGGATGGAAACTTCTCAGTCCACAAGAAGTAATTGCCCTTGTTGTCTCGCATGACCTTGAAGTGCTGGACGTCATCCTCATGCCTGAAAAGGAAGGCAAACCCAGGTTGCATGTTATGTGGTAGCACTATCCCTGCCTCTAGCGCTGTTTGCATCCAGAATGGTGAAGTTCTATTTGGGCAGAAAATGTAGATGTGGATGACTCACCCATCCCTGGGTAGGAGAGCTGGTCTAGCCAAGCTCTAGCAGGAGGTTTGTGGGAAGGACCACTCAAGAGGGACTTTCACATTGGCAGAAGGTAATCAGATTGGACATGGGAGTCAACATTTACAACATCTTATTTCCTACCTGTGTTTTTAAAAAAACACTTCCTCTAAAGAGCAAAGGAGCCATAATTTATTACCTTAGATTAGATTCCTGTACCCGAAGTGATAAAGCTGCAATGCCTTTCAAAACCTATTGAACGATCCAGACCAGCATTTCCTGCCAATGAACTTGGCAGGAGGGTTTTACTGCCTGGGTTGCCTTGCCTTCTCCCGATCTGCTATCAGCTCTACTTCTTGCACTTTCATGTGCGGTCACCAAGCACTTGCAATCCCCGACCTGTGGCTCCTCATTTGGGGCTGTCATGTCTAAGCTTGGACTGAGTCACTTCCTCCTGGGTGCTACACAGGAGCCACATTTCCAAGTCACAGGCCTCCCCGCCCCCTCCTTGGGCTCTGCTCAGTTGTTCTCAGGTCTGCCGCAGGGTGTGGGGTTGAGGCAGCCTACAGAGGCATCTGATGGCCAGGACTTGGGATTTCTACTTGTTTCTGACCCTTCTTCAGACATACATCAGTAGTAATGGCAGGAGGATCGCAAGTTTGAGGCCAGCCTCAGCAACTTGGGGAGACCTTATTTCAAATTAAAAAATAAAAAGATAAAAAGGGCTGCGGATGTGGCAGTGGTAAAGTACCCCTGGGCTTAAACCTAGTACCAAAAAAAAAAAATTAAAATCAAAATTTAAACCCCAGGTGGATGTGGTCAAGTCATAGTTCTTATTTTCTTCCTCTTATTCTCCTTCCTTCCATAAATATTCTGTGATCATCTACCGTGTGCAAGACTCCATTAAGGGCACAAAGATGAAGTGATAAAATTCTACTCTTCCGGAGCACCTGGTTTAGATGGGGAGGCAGATGAATGTGGCATAATTTTGAATACCACCCAAGTCACTAAGGAGTTACAGACACAGGTTCTGGGAAGGAAATGGATAACAGTACAGTTGATAAGATGTCACCTAGCTTGGTCATCTTAGCCACCATGTCTCTAATCACTGGGTCACATTTGAGAGGTCACCTCATAGCTTCAGCAGCCTGGGTGGCTATCGGCTGAGAAGGGTCAGGACAGTGTCAGGAGTGGCCAGTACCTGACGGAGATAGAGAAGTCCCCTGGTGAGCTCTGGCTGGCCCGGATGATGAAGAAACCAACTTCCTTGCCCATGAGTAAGTTCTCTGCTTGGTGTCTCGAGAGTCCTTCATGAAACCACCTACCGGGAGAGAGACAGCAAGAGGCTCTTGATGCCATGCCTGACAGTGAGGGGAAGTAAAGAAGGGGTGACCAGGGAGGGAGGCCGGGTATCTGCTCAGTGCAGGGCAGAGAAGCCCGAGGCAGGCAGGTGCTTTGTGCACCCAGCAAGGACTGTCAGCCGCTTTCAGGAAAAACAAGTGAGTGTTCCTCCTGACTTGCCCTCTTTGCTCCTTCCCCCCAGGAGAAGTCTCTGCTCTCCAGCTGGGAAAACCTGAATCATGGAAATGTGCTGCTGCACCAAAGTGGGGCCGTGTGGGAGGGGCTCACCGCAGGAAGCAGCTGCCTGCTGTGTGTGCGCGGGATCAGACTGAAGAGAACTGCAGGGACAGGGAGAGCAGGACTAGGAGGACGGGGCTGCTGTGGGAACTGGGGAGGCACACCAGGTCAGCAGGCTGGGCAGGGCCTGGGGCACTCACTCCCAGGTTGAGGCCTCAGTGATGCGGAGCATCCTCCATGGGGCAGTCAAGGAGAGTTACAGCCAGGGACTCAGCCTACCCAGGCTGCCATGGAGCACCCCGGCTAGCTTCCAGTCTGGCAGCAGCCCCAGAGAACAGTGTCTGCACAGCCAGCTCCTCTGGATTTCTTCACGAGCAATTCCCTCTGCTTTGGGACCCTCACTCAACAAAGAGAAA